>UCOH01007660.1:0-39852 GCA_900474275.1 Synergus japonicus
TATATATATATATATATATTAAATATTACTATATTAAAAACTAATATAAAAAAAGACAGAAAAAGTTTACTATAAGTAATTTGTTTTCGACAACAATATGTTCGATATATTCGTAACATCTCTTTTTTTAGATAGGATAATTCGAAAAAAAATTCTTTTACGTTTCAAACTAAAAAAATAGACAATTTATTGTCTTATACTTTGCCATTTGAGATTCTTGAGTTGATCTTGTCGAGTGCTTTATGCTTCCTTATCCTATTATAAGAAGACCTTCTGTGTTGTACTTTTCTTTCCTATATTGGAGGATCCTTACTTCCGAGATGGAAGCAGGACACTTGGACAGGAAAAACTCGTCCTTTAATGCCCATAAGGCATTCGAGAATAGTACACAAAGTAATATTTTTCTTAAAGGAGGTAAAGGTAAAGCAGGATTAGTTCCAGTTGTCTCTGGGCCAAATGAGGCCAATGTATGCTATAATGCTGGGAGAAGACTTGATTTTGGTTTAACTTTTCATCCTCTTATTCTTACGTCATTTTTTTCCTACTCTTTGGAATTCCCGGGAACAATGGTAATGCACCGGGAGCAAAACGGGAGGGTTTGTTACCGTATATACTTCCCATTTTCGATTCCCGACTTCTATTGAAAATTCATTTCATTCGTCGAATCTCACGGCCAATCTTCCTTTTCATTTAATCCCGATTCGCTGACCGAGATATCAATCCTTTTATTTCGATAGTCAAAGGAGATAAGACTTGAGATTTATAATAAAAGATTCCCTCTGGTGAAGAAGATATAATACTATCTTCATTCAATACCATCTTTTATATTTTTTTGGCATTTTCCAGTATTTGTACACTAAAGCTGTAATGCTCTCAATATTCTTGTCACAAAACTAAAAGTCAAATTTTTAGTTCGTCCATAAACTCCAGTAAAATATTACTGCAACTCTAACTCCAATATAGTAATGGATTGTATGTGGAATTTTTCACAGTAACTTACATTTTCTCGTTCTATGGTGTTTTCAGGTCTTACAGAAACCGATATTACGTGAAAATGTTCAGTGAGACTTTAAAAAAGTATTCTGTGTCAAACAGTATCAAATATGTATTTAAATCAGTTTTTAATTAAAAAAATATTTTTCTTACAAAAATGACACTATGAAGATGAAGAGACTCGTCGTAACTACCCTCAAAGTGATGTTTTTATATAAATGAATTTCCCTTTTTAAAAAAATAGCAATTCAGAGAAAAATATTCTAAAGCATTTGAATATGCAATGTGCATTTCTTGATAATAGTCATTAACTCAAATAAATAATGCAGTACAAATTTTTCTTTTCAACAACGATTTTTAATTACAAAGTTGAATAAAGTCGCTTTAGCTTTGAAAACTAGATTAAAAGTTGTGAATGCAGTTGTGAAATCCCTTAAAGCTTTTTAATCAACCTTAAATGAAAATTATTCTTGGGGTTTAGTGTGAATACTTTAATCAAATATTTTCATGTACTTTAATTGCAGTTGCTTTATATATATATATATATATAGAGATCGTAACCTGAAATCCGCGCACCATAAATTTTGGCTTTAAAATTTTCAGTGGATAAAACGATATTTTTCCTTACGTGATTAAATAAACGCTACTTACTGAAATGAGACGCAACTTCTTACACACTGGCTTCCTTGCTATAAACCACATTGCCAGACTAGAGCAGTGCAAGTACTTAATCAAAGCGACGCCTTTTCTTCTAAACCATCCTACCCGTTTATCGCATGACGTTATAGTTTCATGTCACCCCCGGATGTCATTAGGACGTTATAGTGCTACAATGTTATCCATTTACGGAAGTTAGGGATCGATGCCATTCAAGGCAGGGATGATAAACAAGCATCAGAATCATTGTTTATAAGATTCACCGAAATATTCAATAGAGTCATCAATGTCATCTTAGTATCCTTTTATATATAATTAAAGTTATATTAATTTTAAAACTGATATATCCCTTTTCCATTGAATTGAAGTCTCAGACGTGTCCTTTCTGACATATTTTTATGTTTTCAGTTTTTTATTTATAATGTCCAAAAAATAAAAACCAAGGTAGAGAAAGGACAGAAACCATGTTTTTATCTACTGATGCCATTTTACAGTAAACAAACAAACAATTTATAAATTAAAGTTAAAACACCAGTTAAGACTGAAAACCTGAGAAAAGAAACAATTTTGTACCAAAAAAAAAGATTCTGCACAATTTCAAATTAAAGGATTTTAAAATCAGAAGTATGTAAAATAAATTAGAGTTTTTAATCTTCGAATTATAAGAACTTGTAATTCCTTGTCTAATTTCAGGGACCTCTGTAAGTTACTTGAAATTCACTTAAATTTCGTAAAATCTTTTAAAATTACTCAATATACCATGAGATCTTATTAAATTCTTCAAAATGAAAATTACTTCATTCCCATAAAATATAGTAAAATCCCTTAGGATTATTTAAAGTTTTACAAAATATCGTAAAATTCTTGAAAATTATTGAAAATCCCATGAAATCTCATTAAATCGCTTAAAATATCTGAAAATCCAATGAAATGTCGTCAAATCCCTTGAAATCCTTTACAAGTTCTTCACATTACATACTTATAATAAAATTCTACAAAATATCATTAAATCATTTAAAATTATTTAAAATTCCATGAAATCCCGCGAAATCGTTTTAAATTTCTTTAGACTCAATAAATTCAATAAAATGGTAAAATCCTTAAAAATTTCTAAAAATCACAATAAATTTCATACGAAGATTGTTTTCAAATTCAGCAAATTGAAAACAAAAAATCGTCCGAATAGACGTCTGAAACTTGAGTCCAATCCCTTTTCCATCTATTCACTAAGAGAAAAATTATTAATACTCTCTCCTGTGTTTTAGTTAAATATTATTGGTTTATAATAGTAGTTTATAATTGATTCAAGTAGTGCGAAGTCGTTTTTTGTATAATAGGAAGGACTATATTGGATTGAAGTTTCAGACGTCATTTCGGACGATTTTTGATTTTCAATTTGCCGAATTTGAAAAAAATCTTCAGATTATTTTGATTGTATGAAAATTATTGTCATTTTTTAGAAATTTTGAGGGATTTAACCATTTACTGCGATTTTATTGAATCTAAAGAGATTAAAAACGATTGTGCGAAATTTCACTGGAATTTAAAAGTATTTAACTAGAGTTCATGGGATTTGAAGTAATTTTCAGGAATTTGACGATATTTTGTAAAACCTTAAGTAATTTTAAGGACTTTTAAGAGATTTTTAGGAATTTAACGAAATTTCATTTAATTTTCAGAAATTTAATGAGATTTCATGGGATATTGAGTAATTTTAAAAGATTTTACGAAATTTAAAGGAATTTTATGAAATTTATTGAGGTTCCTGAAATTAGACAAGGAATTACAAGTTCTTATAATTCAAAGATTAAAAATTCTAATTTATTTTTCATACTTCTGATTTTCAAATCCTTTGATTTGAAATTGTGTAGAATCCTTTGTTTTGTTACAAAATTGTTTCTTGTGTCAGGTTTTCAGTTTTAACTGTTTTAATTTTAATTTATAAAATTTTGTTTATGTTGTTTACTCTAAAATGGCATCAGTAAATAAAAAAAAAAAAAAAAAAAAAACGGTTTCTTTACCTTAGTTTCTATTTTTTGAACATTATAAAAAGTAAAATGGAAAGAAAAAAATTGTTCAGAAAAGGCGCTGAAACTTGATTCTAATAGGAATTAGATGAATTGGTATCTCGCTACTAAATGAATTAGCAAAACTATACTACTAAAAAAAAATAGTAAATACCTACTAGAGCAATTATAGACGGTAAATTTATTGTACTTTTGATCCACATGGATTTTCTCAGTTTTCCAATAATTATGCCTATTCTAGTGGATAAAATCATGCATAATATATGTGAAACTCACATTGGACGTCAAGTAGAATGCTGGCATTGAGTGGGATTGGGAGAGTGACGTGTCGAGCGACGCATATGATCGTGGCATTATGATGACCCCTTAAGACCTTGAGATGTGCTCCACTATGCCGACCAGAAGTGGAAGGCAGAATAGTGAGATTGTCTGGTGGCTGTTCCGGACCGTCCAACGTCGCCTGAGACAAAGTCATGCCCCAGGCTAAAATTGGGGGTGGATTGCCACCTTCGACTGCACACTCAAGAGTGAGTTCTGAGCCTTCTTTTACGGGTACGAACTGATTTCCTGGATCCAACCGGCGGCCATCTATCAGAAAATACGTCCCTCGGGGCGCCTCTGAAACATGAGAAAGAGTAGCTTTTCAATTTGCGGAGTCGTAAAGTTAAAGAATCTTCTGAGGTATGAGTGCGCAAAATCTCGTGTATTATACACGAAACGAAAGAAAGAAACTTGAATCACTTGTACAAAAATTACTTGAAATTATTTCAGAAACAAGGATTTTTAACATCTCAAAATATCACCTCATGTTTCATGTATATCACATCCAAATAACAAGTTGATGAGATGGAATTATTATTAAATTTCTTAATTTAATAATAAAGGTAACAAAATAAAGATATTTTCCGCTCTTCCCAAAACTGAAAGTTTTTATTTATTTGCTAGGAGCAATTTTAGAAAATTTAGAGGAGTTTTCAAAAGATTTTCAATAATTTTAAAGGAATTTTAAGAGATTTTAAAAGGATTTCGAGAGATTTACAGTAATTTTAAAGAATTTCAAGGGATGCTAACAGATTTTTATTGATTTTAGGAATTTAAAGGAATTTTTAAAAGATTTATAAATAGTTATCAGTAGATTTTTTTTCGAGATGTCACAAAAATTCAAAACATTTTAACTTATATTAACGATTTTTAAGGAATTTAAAGAGATTTCAAGATATTACAAGAGATTTAAAGATATTTCAAGATATTTTAATGAACTTTAAGGAACTTTTATATATTTTAAATAATTTTAACACATTTAGAGAACATTTAAAAGTTTTTAAAGAATTTTAAGTAATACTAAGGGATTTTAAGATATTTAATTTGATTTATTCCACATTAGAATAAATTACTTAAAATTTCTTAAAATTCTTTAAAATATTTTGCAAATATATCATGAAATCCTTAAAAATCCACAAAATCTTTTAAAAATCCAAAAAACATTTTGAAATCCCGAAAAATTTGACAGTAACTTTCAAAATTCTTTTAAATTCTACGAAATCTTTTGAGTAATAAAAATCGTTTGAAATCCCTCAATAAAATTATCCAACAACTTTTCAAATCCTTCAAAATCCATACAGTATTTTAAATGTTAAAAAAATCTCTTAAAATTCGTCGAAATTTTTGGAAATTCCTTAAAATTCTACGATAACATTTCCTTTATATACTTCCAGAGATCCTTTATATATCCTTTAAAATCCATTAAAATTATTATAAATCTCATCAAATTCCATACAATTCCTCGAAATTTCACGAAAAATTTGTTAATTCTTTAAAACCCTAAAAATCTCTTTAAATTCCTCCTAATTGCGCGCATCGCACGTTTGCGCACTTTGGTACGCTTGCGCTTTTCGGACGCTTACGCCTATATGTTTTTATTTAAATTACTACAACAGGAAATGCAAACGAAAACTAATTTACTTAAGGTTCTATCGACCTTAAGGAGTACATTCTCATCGGGGCACTTGCGCTTCGCGCTCGGCTATGTTTAACAATATTTTTCATGATTAAAACAAAAAATACTTATCCTATTGAAAAATGGCCAAAGGAGAACTTGTAGATATTTTTAAGGCCAATAATTATGTTTCTTATCATTTTCTCTGTATCTCGCGTTATTTGGTTCAAAATTTTAATTTTCGATTTTTTAAGGAAATTCAAAAAGTTGTTATGCCGATCCTATAAAGTGTTCAAAAGGAAATATTTTTCATATTTAGACTTTTTTTCATATCGTGCGTTTCTTGGCTTCTAATTTAGGTTTTATTTCATTTTTTTAGATTTTCAAAATATTATAAGTCTTTCAATTTTTTTTTTATCCAAAAGAGTCATTAAGAAAAATTGTTCGACTTTTTGAGAGTACTACGAACATCCGTCATTAGAATTTTCAAATTAAAAAACAAAAGTAGTTTCAAAAACTTTCAAAATGCTCCAACTTTTTGAATTTTTATCCAAAATGGCTGCCCAACGAACTTGACCTTCATTTTAGGACACTAAAAGAGTATACCAAAGGACAATCCAATCGGTCAATTCTTTTGAAAGTTATCGTGCTAACAAACTAAAATCTACAGACAGACAGACAGACAGACAGACACATTTGTAAAAACATGTTTTTCGGGTTCAGGGGGTCCCAAAACGTAGACATTTGATGAAAACTGGGGGGGTCATATTTTATATGACAAATCTAATGAAGTCTGAAACTTCAACCAAATAGTTAGACATCATTTGAAGAATTCAAACTAAATTTATTGTCAAGAAACAAGGTGGTACCTATGTCACCATAATTCGTGAGCAACTCATGCACAGCACCTGTGTGCAAAAGAGTTAAAATCTCGGTTCCGATTCCAATAACGCTTCCTTTACCATAGGATGCCTCAATTTATGCACCCCTTATGGATCGATTGCAAAATCTGTTCAAACCAAGAACCTGATAGTTTTTGTTCTCAAAATAGTTTATGCATTGCTTCCAGCAACTGTGATAACGGCAACGGAAAATGAAATTTTTTCTCTAACGTAAATCAGTAAATTGTCGATGTTATAACGGAAATTGGAAGTCTGTTTTTAAATCCTCGAAATTTATAATTCTTTTCTCTAGGTCTTTCTCCATTCGTATTACTTATGAGAAAAGCACAAAAGCTTTATTTCAGAAGTAGAGACGGAAGTTTTTAGTCAGAAATTTTCTAGTCAGACATTTTTTAGTTAGTCGTTTTTTATTCCTTGCCCTATTTAGGTTTCAAAATGATATTCCCGGGATACCCATTCGACATTTCGGATATTTTTTCTTAATTTAGTGTTATTACTGTGATTATTATTGTAATTATTAATGTTGTTGTTATTGTTGTTGTTGTTATTATTATTATGATTATTATTATTATTATTATGATTATTATTATTATTATTATTATTATTATTATTATTATGCTTTTTCTGGTGGAAATGTTACAAAATGCATAAAACTATGAGGGCAGAGTGCAGCCAAAAGACACAAGAGTAAGAGGAATTGCAGTAAGTTAAACTGGGGTGGAAATGTCTCGCTGTGCCATGAAAACCCCCGAACAATAACGGACTAACAGGTTACACGCCTCAGGAGACCGCGCTCGTTTACAGTTACCACTCCCGTCTCCGACTTAACATGCCCGCTCTTGTGCCTTACGACACTGAACATTCAGGTTAACCCGGATGTTAATTCTGAGCCACAGGGCGTACTTTTACAAAACAGCTCTTATTTTTTTCTAATGAAGAAAACGTCTAGCCAAATGTCGAAATTTTCAGTCCGGCAGAGCCACAAAGAATGCATCCTTTTTAAAAGTACTGCTAAGAAGAGAAAAGAAAAACACTCATTTTGTATATAAGTTGGTGCGAAAAAAGTAGGTAAAAAAAAGAGTACGTGTACTTCACATACCTTTGGTCGTAAATGGGCAAATGCTTTCATCCAAAATCAAAAAATAAGTGTACTTGCTTTAAAAATATAGAAGAAAATACTGTTATTATTTTTCACTTTTCATTTTCAGCAAATTATTTGTATTAAACTAAAAAAGAAAAGATTTCAAGATTAATTCAACATCGCTTGAAACTTAGGTATCGGTCTCGGTTGAATTATCTGCAGTTTCGTACCATATCCATTTCATGAACTGGAGATGCACGGATCAGAGGATGATAATCGCGGGAGATTTAATTTATATTTATTCATCCTTTTCATTCACACTACTCTGCAGCTCACACCGATAAGTTTATTAAATTTTCGCGTACTGCGGTTTATCTTCCACGTATACGTATCTCACAAGAAAGTAGGTCAGCGAACATCGTCAAGCTGAGGAAAGCACAAAGGAACGTGCCTAGATACCTAAATATCAGATCCATAATTAAAGGAACACAGATCCTTATAACATGCAATTTAAAAATATTTCTAGCTTCCTGTTGCTCTCCTTTTTTTAAATTCTAGGGGAAATACCGGAAATATCGTTTAAAAAATTCTAAAACTTCCTCACTTTTTCTCTATTGCATTTATTATTGTCAGCTCATAGGAAATAGAATTCTGTAAAGTGAGGAGGGCGCGTTTTAATAAATAATGGAGTGAATAAAAAAGAAGCACCACAGATTTTTCAAAATGTTGATAATATTTAATAAATTAATTTTAATTTTACTTAATTCTATATTTCAAGCTTTTTCAATTTCAATTTTAGGGAATTTCAAAGGATTTTAAGGGATTTCAAAATATATTTCTATCCCTGAGATAGAAACGGATAAAGATTGTTTATCCACTTCTACTTTTCGCCTATACCCTCTTTTCTATTTCTTTTTATCTCTTGCTTATCTACATTCATGCCTATCTCTTTCAATCCACTTATCTACCTCTTTCAATCTATTTTCTATTCCCATCTATCTCTTTCTTGGGCTTATTTTAAAGGTAAATTTTTATATAATCTGATAAATACAATTATTTTTCTGTAGTTTACAAGAGCTTTTTGAGTTGAAAGTACGTGAAAATTTTTTAATAATTTCCTGATCAGTAGGAAAATAATAATAAAAATCAAGTGAACGTTTTTAATATATTTTTGCAGAAAGTTCATAATTAATTATTTCCTTTATTATATAAAAATATTTATCTCTACATGGAAAATATTCTTTATCCAACTTTTTTTGCGCCAACTTTAATTAAGTCCTTGCACAATGCAAGGGAATAATTTTGAAATTAGATTAATAATAGATGTTTAGATTATAAAGAAATGTGCCTTTAAAATGAGTCCAAGCAATTTTTCAAATGTTTAATATTTCAAAAGTTCTTGTTATTTTTATACAACGTTGATATTTGGCGTTTTTTCTTTTTTTTACAATAACTTCCGTAAAAAAGGACAAAACGATTAATGGGTTAATTTTAAGCACAATCTTGATAGCTTTAACTTAGTTAAAAACAAGAGATTAATTATTACGATTATTATTATTATTATCTTTTTTTTTTTACGACTGGCAAAAAAAAATTGAAAAAGATAGAGATTGATAAACATAAGAGATGGATGGGGATAGAGTTAGATTGAATAAGTGATATTGGTTTTTACAACATAATTATATTGGAAGTAAAAAGATAGGAAAGAATAGAAAAGGATAGAGATTTTCTATTCCTCCCAAGTGTACACTTTGCATCCATTAAACCTTATCTTCTTCTACCTGTGTGTATCCATTGTTTTTATCTTTTTTTATCCTTCAGTCTATCTCTTACAAAAGAATTTGAATATCTTTCTATCCCCCATTTTCAATTTTTTGTATCCTTTAAATTTCAAATTTTTTCAATCCTTTTCTGTCCTTTCAAATTCCTTTTCTTTTTATCCTTTCTAAATTTTCAAATTTTGAAAATGCACTTATTTCTCGTCTATCCATCTCTACTATCCTTTTCAATCTCTTTTTCAGTATAATCACTAACCTATATTAAAATTGATAGACTTATAGTATAGTATGTATACTTCAAGAGAGATAGAGAAGGATTAAAATTATTGTACGTGAAGAAATGTGGACATAACGTTATGGATTGAAAAGGATAGACTTCCTAGTAGATTCTAAAAAGAATAGATAAAGATTGAGCTGATTAAATTAAGGATAGACACGGATAGAAATGTGGTGATTGAAAAGGCTTGGTAATACACTTCAAGAGAGATAGGAAAGGAATGAAAAAGGATAGAGAATATAAAAAAAGGATAAAGATTAGAGATGGATAAGAATGGTAAAGATTGAAAAGGATAAGGATGTAAAGGATATAAGTGAGGATTCAAATTGTTAGACCAGGGATAGACATGGATAGGCAAGTAAGGATTAAAAGAAGATAGGCGCTGCAATAGATTACGAAAGTCATAGAATAAGATTGGAATTGATAGACGGAGAATAAAGAAAGATTAGTGTGGATAGATGGAGGATAGGAAATTATGCGCGGAGATAGACGAAGAATACAGAAAGATAGAAATATTGAGATTCAAAAGGAAAGAGATGATTGTAGATTAAGAAAGAGATAGAAATAGATTGGTATGGATAGAGATGGATACATTTTTCCTTTCTATTCCAGCTTTATATACGTTGGTGGTAAGATTAGAATAATATTTATGTACAAAATATTGTATTTATAAAATTAATATGCAGATTTAAAATATTAAAATGAATAAGGTAATAAGAGAGACATCACCGGAGGAATGGAAAGGGGTGTGCGCTGCACTGTTCCCAATTCGTCCCCCTTACTCAACTGCTTTTTAACTTATAAAAACGTCCATTAGATCGAAATTCATGACTCTTGATAAAAAGAGAAATTGAAATGCCATTATTTATAATAGACAATAAAAATAATATTTATCGTATTTTAAACTGTGCGCGAAATGTAACTAATCAAATGCCAAGTGCGACGCATGCGCAGTTGAATAAGGGGCACGAATTGGGAAGATTGCACTGTAATCGTCTCTTCTATGCTCAAATTTGTCTAAAATATAAAGAACATTCTAAAAATATGATTCTGACTTTATTAGCAGAAAAGAGTCGTCACAAAAAAATCATTCCCTCTAATTCTTCGTTGTCCGTTGCTCACACACAATACAAATCACGGAGTAGGCCGCTTAGAAAGAATCCGAGTTGGAAGTTGGATCTGGTGAAAGTAGGGATTTTTCGCAAAGCCGTTTATATTCTCCTCAGAGAATGTATGATCATCAACAAAGCTCCAAGGGAATGTATAGTTGGTGTTAATACGGAAACATAACGCAAGCGGATGGTATTTTTTTTTTTTTTTTTTTTTTCTTCCAACCACGCCACAACACATTTGGAGCAGATGGTGCACGTATTATAACTGGTATTCCCGGGATTTTCTGTGCCTGGTTTGTGCACTTCGTAAAAATTCCATGTGATATCAAAAGCAGCAAGAGGTCACAGATATTCGGGACAGTTTTCGCGTTCGTCAACGACGATGGGTGTATTTCATGCCTCGTAAACTATTTACGATTTATGCTCCCAGAATTGCGGAGACCGATCGTTCCAACGCCATTCCTTTCATGTCCTGATACAAATTTCAACGACGTCATTTTCCAATTTAAGGGCAAAATACAACAGAATTGGGTCACGAAATACTATTTTTAGATTTCCGAAAACCTTGAAGATGAAGCGGAAGTTGTTGTTCTCTTAAATTAAATTTCTATGTAGGAGAATTATTCAGATTAATATTTTATTTAATTAAATTTCATATAAAACAAGAGGAAAAGTTTATTTTTTCGAGCGGAACTGTGTATTTAATTTGTTAAAAATGTTTCTCTATTGCGAAATGTAACTGAATTTTCATAAAAATGCAAAACGCTGTTGGGATAATACATAATATTGTAATAATTGTAATTAGTTTTTATTTCAACTTCCCATGGGTTTCCAATTTTTTGATTAATAAATATTAATTGAAAATATAAAAATTACTATCTATCTGATGTAATTTAGAAAGATTTTTCCCAGGCATTATTTTGATTAAAAATGTATTGCTCTAAAAATGTGAGAGTTAATAGTGATTAAATAGTAAACTTCTTGAAAACGTCTGAAATTTGAAAGGGAAATAGTAGAAAAGAGTTGAGAGGTGACTCATAATATGTAAAATGGATCTCGTAAAGATAGGATGACAGTTAACAAAGTGAGAATATTTTTAAATTCATGCGACATTCGCGTACGTGAAGAGAAAAAATATTAGAGCCACCAAGTAAGACACACAGTGATATTAGTTTTTAACTGGTGGAAGCTTAAAAAAATTTTAATATTGAGAGTATAGAAGATTTTGAAAGTCAATTAAAAGCCCTAGATGCTTTCAGGAGACTGTCTACTTGAGGGACATGTACCTACGTGGTATCGATTTGCAATTAAGTACAGCTGCTGCTTACGGCCAAAGCAATTTCGTGAAACCCGACAATCGACAACCAACCTTGTTATGCAAATGCTCTACAAGCAAACTCTCCGTTATACTGCCAGTAAATATTAGTAATTAATTACTTTGAAGTTTTAAACAGTGAACGAAATAAACAACTTGTATTTATTAACAAAAATAATATTTAAAACCTCTTGGAATCTTACCTCAAATTCCATAAAATTCTATTGAAATCTTTTTAAAATTTGTGAAAACTTCTTAAAATTCTTAAAAACTGCTTGAAATTATTTAAATTATACGATAACATTTGAAATCTCAATAAATTCCATTAAATTCTTAAAATTCTGTACAATCTTTAAAATATTTTTAAAATGATTATATAATCTCTTGACTTCTTTTAAACTTCTTCTAATCCGTTAGTCTCTTAAAATTCCTCGAAATTTCACAAGAATTAAAATCCCTTAAAATGATCCAAAACCTTCGAAATCGGGGATCACGATTATCAGAAACTTTATTCTTGTATAGAAAAGATATTCAAGAGATTTCTTAAGAATTTCCTAAAATTCAATGGGTTTAATGGGTTCCAAAATATTTTTTAGAAACTTTGAAAGATATTACAAAATTTTATGTTGAAACAGTTTTTAAAAGGAATTTTGCGGGTAGTAGTGGAATTAAATTTATAGAATTTAGAAAATATTTCCGAAAAATTTTGAAGAAAAGCTTTGAAAATAATTTTTAAACAAAATTTTCGGGAACTTTAAAATTCGTTAAATTTACGTGATCCCCGAAATCGCTTGAAATTCACTGGAATCTCTTAAAGTTATTAAATCTTAATTATTAAACCTCTTAATATTCTTCAAAATTTCCAAACATTTAAAATCCCTTAAAATTCCTTAAAATTCTACAAAATCTATTTAAAATCCATTAAAATTCCTAGAAACCTCTTGAAATTCTAAAAAATTGATGTAACAAAGTGTTCCTAAAATGCTAAAATATCCACTCTGTAAATTTGAATCAGAAAAATTTCACTGATTTTTTATTCACTTGAAATTATAAGAAATGAAATAAATAATATAATCTATACTATAATAATAATAATAATAATAATAATAATAATAATAATAATAATAATAATAATAAAATAATAATAATAATGATAATGGTCTGCTTTCGAAATCTAAAATCATAGAGTCCCCTACCCAAAAAAAGTGACAAGGTATGAAGTAGGTACCTTAGAGTAAAGACAAAATTCAGAAACGTAAAAATTGATTGAAAAATGACTTGTCCTGCTCTAGGGAATTCGTGGTATGCTCCTTGCTGCTAAACTAAAGTCCTGGAAGAAACGTTGACGTAGTAATATACTGAAAGTGTATAGTCAGCGTAGATTAATGGGCATTCTCGGGAATCGGGGTTTAGCTGAACGAGAGTGAGGGAGATTGGTCGAGCGAAATATAAAAAAAGGCTTTAGGATAAAAGTGAGACGATAGACAGAGAAGTTATGAATATCTGCTTCCTACGAAAAGAGCAACCAGATATGCTGGCTAATCTTTCCGCACCAGATACAGCAAGACGGCTTGAAGGGATTGAACGCAGTCATGCGTGCGAGTTTACGAACTCGGGGTCGAGGACGAAGCTAAATCTTGTCTATTTATTGGTCGCTCCCTGCAATCTGGATGATTATTGGAAGAGACATCGCCTGGAAAGTCGAATGTCCTGGAGTCTGCGTTTGATTGGATTGGAGAGGTAGATATTTTCCCGAGACCCTCTCTCAGAACATGCACTTTTTCAAACTCAAAATCCTGGGACGCAAGCTCTCGTCCTCACACTGTAATTTATGGTCGTGATAGCACTTGATCTCCTTTACTTTTGACTTCTTTCTAATGTAATAGCTACCTTCGGCTCTATTTCTTTCAATCTGCAGATGCTTTCTGATATCTTCATTTCTCTACTGGAATTGTATTAAATTTTCAACGTATGGAAGTAATGTACTTGGAAGGTTTCCGACTTTCAGGGGATTTGCCACGAAAAATAAAAACTTCTGAATTGAAAGGAAAACCTTTTTAAAAATGACTGGAAGAGAAATGAATTATTTTCTCAGTTTTTCATTGTGAAAGATATTTTCCAAGAAAAATTGGATTTTATGGTACACAGATAATATGTAGATGTGATTTACTCAATGAATATTCTTGACGACACTGTTATCATGTTTATATTCATATGTATTTTATTCTTTTTAAGAAAAACTAAAAAGAAGAATTAAAGTATTAAAATTCAATTAAATTAAATCGATTTCCTTAAAGTATTTTTAAAATCTCCATATAATTATTAGCAAGAGTTCACAAACCCAATTTGTGACTCGATAATTGTTTTAAGTACTGTGAAGTACATAAACGGCCGGAGCTACTACCTTAAGAGATTCTACTCTAAACCTTCAACTCTTGTCATATAGTTGCACCCTCGCCCACAAGCTAACGAGGTACCTCATGAGAACTCAACGAGTGCGAAACGGAATTACTTATCCTGTGAGCCTCTTACTGTACACTTGATGCACTCCTGTACGTGCCTCTCATAAGACTCAAGTCTAAAGCTCCCGAAAATAACTAGTATGTAAATGTTAAATCGGGAAAGTCAAATCATCGGGGTTTTCTACTTGTTGCGTCTCTTTTTAGTCTCTTGACAAAATACGGCTTCTTCATTCAGAAGAGTTGGGTTTTAAAATAAATTTCAATATCGAATTTCAATATCGAATTTCAATATCGAAATTCGATTTCGTAAATTTTAGAGAATTTTAAGTAAATCTTTGGTATTTTATGACGTTTCATTGGATTTTAAAGTATATTTTCAGAGATTTCATGAGATTTCACGGAATCTTGAATAATGTTAAGAAATTTAAAAGGATTTGGTGAGATTTTGTTGAAATTTCAAGAATTTTATAGAACTCAACGAAATTTCATGCAATTTTATGTAATTTTAAGTAATTAAACTGATTTATAAACTGATTTTGCCAAATTTAAAAGAATTTTACCTGATCTTGAAGCATGGAATTTTAAATACTTGTAAGATATTTTACGTGATTGAAATTAACTTATTTTGAAGACTTTCAACAAATTTCATCACTAGACACTATGAGAAAGAAAAAACAGAAAAAGAATGAAGAAAAAGGAAAAATTTGAAGGAAAAAGAAAATAGTTCTGTGAACATGTTCGATGTGTGCTCACGAAAGGAACAAATTCGAGCTGTTAGTCTGTAGTCTTAATCCTAGTATACCATAGCTGTATCAGCATGCAGTTCGTGGCCTGGAACCGGGAAAGCTCTATCGGTTTGAGTAGTAAAGGAAAACCATTTTACGCCCGAGCTGGCAGGGTCTGTCGATGCAATACTCGATCGTCGTCTCGTTAGCATCTCATCCATCGCTCTAGCTGCCTATCCACTGCTCGAGGGTGAATCCCAGTTTTCAAGCCTCTCAACATCCAACAATACTTTTTCTTTCTTTTCATCTCTTCCCTTTTAAATTTATCTCTTCATTCATGGGACTGACAAATTTTCAGTTGCAACTTGTTACTTTTAAGGGATTTTAGTGCATTTAAGTGGATTTAACAGGGAAAAAAATAAATACAAATAAATATTTGAAAATATTTCGAGGTATCTATAAATATAAAATGTAAAAGCGTGAGATTTTTTAGCGTGCTTTAGAAAATCCAAATCCACAGTTTCTTCATTAGTCCATCGATTGATCTGTATACACATAGATGTGTGTATTTGTTGAAGTATAAATGCTTACCAATCTCGCCTAATCCGCAAATCATCATATATTCAATTCCCAATAGTCCCAACACACTTATTCACTGACTGATTGCTGATTAACTGAAAATCTACTTAACTAAAAATAACTTGGGATGTAGTGAATAGAATAAACTTACTCCGAAATATTCCAAAGGATTTGGGTTGAAGTTTCAGACGTCTAGTCTGATGAAAATTCATTTTATTTTATTTTATTTACATTTATTAGATTAAGAATATCAAAAAAGTTTCCAAAACCATTTTTTTTTATTTATTTACTAGCGGGAATTTATCTGGCGTTTTTTGAGATTTTAAGAGATTTCAAATGACTTTAAGGCCATGTAAGACGTACCCGATCCCTAACTTACTGACATTTTTTTCTCTGTAACGGTACGTCTACATTTATTCAGATTTCAAATTGAAAATTTCTGAAATTGAAGCTAAAGCACTAAGATACGTTTATCTGGTCTTAAATATTCACATTTAAAAAAACAAAATTAAAAAAAAAATTTTTTTTTATTTTTACAAAAATTTAAGACCAGACAAACATACATTAGCATATTTTCTTCAATTTTTTAAATTTTCAACTTGATATCTTTATAAATGTAGACGTAGCGTTCCAGAGAAAAAAATGTCGGTAAGGTAGGGATTGGGTAAGTAATGCATGCCCTTAAGGAATTTCAAAGATTTTCATAGAGACAGATTTTAGGAAATTTAAAGATATTTTAAGGTATTTCATTTTATTTTAAGGAACTTCAAAGGATTTTTAGTAGTTGAAGTTTCAAGTGATTAAAAAACAAATTTGAAAGGGATATGAAAAAGATATTCGAGAGATTTCTATAGATTTCACAAGATTTCAGGACATTTCAAATGATTTTAATGAATTCCAAGGAATTTATGAATACTTTTAACAATTTCAAAACACTTGGAATGATTTAAAAGGATTTAAAGTGATTTTCGGGAATTTAAATCAATATTTGTCAATAATTCGAGTCAAAGCAATAAAATTGTCAAAGAAAAATACCTAATAGTTTTTGACATTCTCATCAGAGAAGGTATTAGATTTGTGTAAAATTTGCCCCCCCCCCCCCCCGTCCAGTTTTTGTCAAATGTCCACGTTTTGGGACCCCCTAAACCCGAAAAACATGTTTTTACGAATGTGTCATTAGAAGCCAAACAACGCACGATATGAAAAAAAGTCTAAAAATGAGAAATATTTATTTTTGAACACCCTATAGGATAGGCGTAAATTTTTTTGAATTTCCTTAAAAATTCGAAAATTCAAATTCTGAGCCAAATAACGCGAGATACAGAGAAAATGATAAGAAACATAATTATTGGCCTTAAAAAGATATACAAGTTCTCCTTTGGCCATTTTTCAATAGGATGAGTAGTTTTCGTATTAATCATGAAATATATTGTTAAACAGAGTCGAGCGCGAAGCGCGAGTGCCCTGATGAGAATGTGCTCCTTAAGGTCGATAGAACCTTAAGTATAGTACATTGTATTACAAGTGCATTGTATTACATGTCACACACGATATTTTTTGCAAAAAATGCATGAAAATATGGCCACATTCCTCTAGTGTGAGAATAGCGTGCGGGAATTGTAACATTCTCGCACTAGTGTGGGAGTATTCCCGCCATTTTCATGCATGTGTTGCAAAAAATTAGTTTTCAATTGCAACACAACCAGAGTTATCTGGTTGTGATTAAAGTCACCAATTTGCGAAAAATGTGTAAAATTGTCACCTGTGCGTAAAAGGTATACTTTAGACACACCTGTGACGTCAGCGTGCGTAAAGAAAGTACATTATCTACGGTGACGTTACTTTAAAGCTTTAAAGACCTACTTTACACATAACGTAGGGGCACATAAAGTGCAACTTTAGAGGTGGGTGTTGCAAAAAATCCCTTATAGCTAATTAAAATCTTTGAAATCTTGAAATTTCTTCTAACTCTTCAAAATTCGTTAAAATCAGTTAAATTTTTTTTGTAAATCTTGTGAAATCTCTGAAAAAAATTAATAGAAAATCTTTTAGAAACCCTCGACAATTCTTAAAAGCACTGTAAATCTCTTAAAATCCTCTTTTATAATTTTTGAAATCTTTATGAAATCTCTTAAAATTTCGGTTATCGTTGCGTAAATTTCTGCTAATAAATAAATCAAAATAAAATGATTTTGTGAACTTTTTTTTGATATTCTTAATCTGATAAATAATAAAAAAAATTTGTTAATGTTGGTCAGTCGTTGGTCGTCTGAAACTTCAACCCAATTCCAAATGAAGAAAGATAACTTTAATTTTCAAATCATGCATGTTTTCATCTTATTAATTCCATATTCCCTATTTTAATTAAAATTATATTAAAAATATACGAGATTTTATCTCTTTTTACTCACATCGAGTTCTGAGTTTACTGAAAATCTAATTTCTCTTAAAAATCTCTGAATTTCCCTTCTAAAAAGGCACTGCTATTACGTATGCCTTTTCCAGAACGAATTTACATTTTGAAAGAATTCCCTGTTCTTCTCCTTTCTTACTAGCCTTGAAAAATTCAAAGCTGTCTCGGAGGATATCAAGCTATCTCACATGTCAGTTCACTATGAAGTACTTGGCCTATTTACGGAATGAATCAGTGTCTAAGCTGATGACGTATGAACTTCTGACATAGTTTATCAGCAATAGAAATGATAATTCAATAGTTTTTTAAAAATTAAAAAAACACTGTCAATCTTATTTAAATACTGCCCAAGTTAAAAATACTCAAATACTTAAACAATAAAATAAATAAATAAATTATAATATTAAACATATAAAATTCATTTAGATTTTTTAACAGTACTGAGATTTCCATCAATTCTCTTTAAAACCATTCAATTTTCTGACAATTTTCCAAAAGTTAAAGTATCAAATATATCTTGTGTTCAAATTGAGAGAAATTTTATTATTGGGGTATCTGAATATTATTAATTGTCAATGCAATATTTCTCACAACAATATTACTTGTACTAAATTAAATAAAAAATTGCTGATCTTCATGTTTGATTGGAATGGAAAATATTGAAGATGTTTCTGGTTGGAGACGAAAATTCATATCGTAATTGGAACTCCTTGTCAAGTCACCTCAAACGTCTATGTACATCTAGAGACAATCAAGGTGATGTTATGATTGTGCTCTAACAATACTACCACAGTAGCGGTTTCTATTGTTTTAACCTAGTTAACTGTTCTGATGCACTATCAATTCTAGTAGACTTGGACTATCATGGAATAGAATTGTATTGGAAGAGAACAAATGAACTTTAAACAATATTTTAATAAACCTCACAAATACTCTTTTGGTAACTAGAACATTTTTTCGCGGTTATACTGACTCCCAAGTTTTTATTTGTTTATTTATTCATTTTGCTTTTTTACAGTACCTGTTGCACTTTTGTCAACTAGTACGATATAATACAAGAAGGAATCTCAGTAAAAAAAACTTATTAATTATCTCATTTTTTAGACTAACAATTATGATCCGCGCGCTCTGCGCCCGATTAATTTCTCGTTTTTGCTCACCTTTTGCTAGTAGAAAAAATATTTAGAATTTTTAATTCTTGAAATATAAAATTCTCATAAAATTCTTGGAAATTCCATGCCAACATTTAAAATCCCTTAAAGTTTTTTTTTTTAAAACTTTTTAAAATTTCGAAATTCCTTCAAATTCCACGAAAAAACTTAAAATCCTTTCTAAATCACTTAAAATTTTACGGAAAACCTTCGAAATCTCTTAAAGTTTGAGAAACTTCTTGAAAATCTTTAAAATTGTATTATAACAATTAAAATACCTTTTTATCCTTTAAAATACATTAATATTCGAAATATCATTAAATCCCATGAAATTCTTAAAAATTACATAAAATCTTTTAAAAATCAGAACAATGTGTTGAAATTCCTTAAAATTATTAAAAATCTCATGAAATATTACAAAATCTGGTAAAAATCATAAAAAATCTCTCGAGTTTTTTTTAAATTCCTCCAAGTTTCATGAAAACATTTAAAGTCCCTTAAAATTGCCTAGAAGTCTTAAAAATCTTTTAAAATTTCGCGAGATATCCTGAAATTTCTTAAAATGCTGGAAAATTTTTTTAAAATTCTAAAAAATCCTGTTAAAATTCCGCTCTAAAAAGGTGATGTAACGAAGTTTCTTTAAAATCTCATATACATTGTTGGCATTTTATATACATTTTACCCACTGTCGAAATTTAAATCACCGAAATTCGGTTAGTTTAGATTTTAAGAGATCGATTAACTTTTGAATAACTTGAAGTCATAAGAAGTAAAAAAAATAATCGCGTGTTGGTTTACTAATAGAATAAAAAGAAGATAAAATAGAAGAACGTCTATTTTTTAGTGAAATACAAAAAATTCTTGGTCCTAAATGAAATTCCCGGTTTTTTTCAGGTTTTTACCAGTTTTTCCCGGTTTCCCGGTCCGCTAGACACCCGTTTCCATTTTTTTCTATTTTTTCTTTTCACATCGAGAGTGCTAGATCTTTAGTGCGAGCATTAAAGTGGGCACGTTAAATCGATTGAAAGGTTTAGTAGTAACGTACGGCGTTACTCCCTCCCCCCTCAGTCCATACCAACTCTCTTTTTACAAAGAATACTCCTGAAAGATGTGCGGAAAAAGAGTGATGAGATCGATTCAGCTTCCTCTCTCCTTCATTGATCGAAGTTATATGTCCAAAGAAGAAAGATTAACTGGCGTGTGCAGCTACATTGCCATGAAAGTGTGGGTTTATGAAAAAGAAGAATGGAATGAAGCAGACTTTCAGATTAAGTCAAACAGTAAGTCAGTCGTTGCGAAAAGAGGACTAAAGAAATAGTTCACATAAATTTATTTTCGACTTTATCTGCCTTCTGGATAATGCACACCTTAATAGAGTGTTAAATTGTACCAATGTATAAAGTCGTTTGCAGGAAGGAGATTATTTATTAATCCCGTGACTTTAATCTTGAAGATGTTTATCATGTCTCTCTTGAATTTAAATGTCCGAGATAGATAGAAAATTTCTCATTCCCTACTCGCAGAAAATTACTCGGCGTTGCACGGGATTTTAAGATATTTCAAGTGACATTTACGAATTATTGTCGTGAAATTTTAGAGATTTTTACGAATTAAAAATTTTTAAATTTGATAAATTAAAATTTTTTTTTAATTTTACCTGATTTTAAAGTTCCTTGTGGAATTAATTTTGTTCGTCCTATTTAGTAATGGAATTAGTGACAATTGACTAATTTTTAGGGAACAACATCGCAAAACTGTTGTCACAAAATGTCTCGAAAATCTCGAATATATTATTGTTTTTGAAACCTGATTGACTTTTGAATGACTAGAAGTTGAAAGAAGAAAAACAAATTAATGGCGCAAAAAAAATTCAGGAAAACCTTCGAGATACCTTAAAATTCGTTGAGTTTTCTTAAAACTCCCAAAAACCTCTTTAGATTCCTTAAAAATTCACAAAAACGATTAAAATCATAAGTGTCTTGAAATCCAAGTTAAAACTCGTACAAAGCTTTACAAATTCCTAAAACTCTCTTGGCATTTCTTAAGCTTTAAAATCTCTCAAAATCTTATCACAAATTCCATGAAATCTTTAAAATTCTATAAAAAATCTTCTAAAAATCATAAAATCTCTTCAAATTACTAGAAGTCTCATAAAATTTCACAAAATTCTTTAAAATTCCGGAAAATATTTTGAAAATTATTAAAATTTTGACTTTTTCTAAAATTCATGAAAATTATATTATAACACTTAAAATTCCTTATAGTCCCTTAAAATTCTTCGAAACCCTTTGAAACTCCTTAAAATTCCTCGAAACTTCATAAGATTTAAAATCCTTAAAAAAATCCACAAAAACTATTAAAATTAGAAATCTCTTAAAATCTTTAAAAATCTCATAAAATTCATGAAAATTATATTACAATATTTAAAATTCCTTAAAGTCCCTTAAGAGTATGTTCTGTGCTCCGAAAATGAAAAAATTTTTCCTTGATCACCATGGCCAAACGCAATGGTATATCGCTCTGAAAGTTTGAGATATAGGAAATAAGACATTAAATTACGTTATGAAATTTATTTAAATTTATTTACGTTTTTAAATTTATTTTGATCATTTGAAATCTCTTAAAAATCCACAAAAATCATAAAAATCATAAATTTTTTGAAATCCAAATTAAAATTAGCAAAAATCTCTAAAAATCCATAAAAAAACTTTTAGAATTTCTTAACATTTAGAATCTTTTAAAATTCTTATAAATCTTATAAAATCTTATGGAATCCATAAAAATTCTACAAAGCCTTTTAATAATTAGAACAATTTCATAAAATCTCTTCAAATTTTACAACATTCGAAATCTTTTAAAATTCTACAAATTCTTTTAAAAATTATATATGTATAGAAATTCTTTTGAAATCCCTGAATAAAATTACCTAAAAGATTTAAACCCCTATAAACGTCATAAAATCCCTTTTTCACCTTGATGTTTATTAATGGCAATAGGTACTATGATGAGGAATCAACTACAAAGAGGAAAATTCATTCTATAGTTTAGATGATAGTAGAGGTAAAAATTTCAGATAAAATTCTCCATGAGAATTGTTTTTGTGGACTTCCTGTTTGGGCTACATTTGCCCTACGTTCCATATTCTATGAACATCTCCGCTACCTGCTGATTTCTACAATTTGCAAACTCAGCTCTTATTATCATACTCGTGAATTCAAAGTTTAATATATTAAAGTTGGTCAAATTGATTCAGAGGTGCCTACGATGTTGCATAATGTTTGAATTTCTGCTCGCTGTGACTCGAAATCGTATGCACATGCTGATAGCCAAAATTCAAATTTCAAATGTCTTTGTCAGCTTCGTGTCTCGGCCAATCGTGACTAACTATTCAGACGCACAGCGCGACGTCAAATGTACGTTCTGAATCCCGTCGTAATGTGGTTCTGTGCATATTAATTTGCATCACATGGACTATGTACACCAACCTATGAATATTTATTACATAAATATTTTTAAGTATGCGGGTGTCATAGTTAGTGAAGTGCTCAACGATTATTTTTCAACACCTATTCCTCTATATATATATATATATATATATAAGGCCTAGTTCAATTAGTAAAATTCTTACTATTTTCGACTATCAGAGCAGATGATTTTATGGGATTTATGGTTTTAAATTGTTATCAAGAATTGTAAAGAACAATTACTTGAATCTTGAAGCACTAACAATAAGCTCTTGTCTAACCAATCGCTGTTCATACCACATTGACAGGGAAATTAGTGAGATGGTGTAAATTAGCGCATCAAAGCCCTGTCCTTCTACCTATGCGGACAGTAATTATTGACGCGAACTGACCATTGGCCACTAACTGCCCATTGATTAGCCGAAGGCTTCCCTATAATTAATGGAAGAGTCATGTCAATGGGTACTCTCGACCCTTTGTTCCTATCCGTTACATGCTCAAAAAATGTATCTGTTTTTAACTCTAACTTTCTCGAACCAATTGTCTGTTATTCAGTCAATAAAATAATAATAATAATAATAATAATAATAATAATAATAATAATAATAATAATAATAATAATAATAATATCTTCTGACAAGTATTTCCTTCCAAATGACTTGCATGAAAAATGCAATGTTTCTTCAGAACTTGATGACATTCACAACTGAATGTCAAATAATAGCTCTGAATTCTGCAGCTTTAAAAATCCTTTACGAGAATGTGTCAAGAAGGCGGATTGAAGCAAGAGACCAAAGAGATAAGAAGAAAAAGAGGGAAAATACAAGTGGATTCGAGGTAATAAGATAGGGAAGAAAGGAAGAACAGAATGAGGAACAAATGGTTAAAGAAGGGAAATAAGAGAGAGAGAGCCAAGCTTGCAAGCCGCTTTGGTCGCATGTTGCCAAGTGATTTTCGATCGTTTTGTTTCCATTGGTCGATCGAAAAGAATGGAGTTCTGGCGCTGATGGCGGCTTGAAGACAGTGTGTCGGATGGTGAAGATGCGAACATTCCTCCTGACTTCCATCTGTTAGCAGACTGTTCTAAAGTGGAGTGGCTAGTCAATAACCTGGAACTTCCGGGCTCTGATGCACTCGAAAGGCTGTCATTCGAACCGAAAGCTCTCTTGGTTTTACGACGTTATCGTCCAAGTGAATTTTAACACCTTTGCACAAGACAGTGTCCATGTGGATCTGTTTCTCTCCCTTTTTCTTTACATCATCTCAAATCGCCTCGCATAACTAGTAAAATTATTGTTTACTTTCCTCTTTAAACGTCAACTTTATGATATTCTCAGAAAAAGGTTTTTACTTGAAACACTCCTGTATAGTCCTGTATAGTCTTGCAATAAAAACGTGAAAAGAATTGACTGAGTCACAGCTTTTAAGCCAGTATTGTATCTTTGGCTACCTGAATTGGACCAAGTCTGATTTTTAAAAGATTTTCTGGAATAATTTGAAGGGTTTGCATGGAATTATCGTTAAATAGAGTAACTTTCACAAAACTACCAGGATTCAAGTTATTTTTCCTATCTTAAAAAAGTGGTGTCACAAAATGTCTTGAAAATCTTGCATACATTGTTGCAAACCTGATTGGCTTCTAAATGACTTGAAATTTTAATAAGCAAAAAAAAGAAAATAATAACCGTCATGTTGATTTGCTGGTCTCTTAAAATTTTACAAAAAACTTCAAAATCCTTCAAAAATTGTGAAAATATAAATAAAAATTCGTAGAAATACCTCAAAAAATTCCACGAAATCCTTAAAAATTCTACAAAATTGTTTAAAAATCATAAAAATATCTTGAAATTCCTTAAAATTATTAGAAATCTCATAAAATAACATGAAAATCTTTAAAATTTCACAAATTTCCCTAAAAATTTGACAATTACTTTCAAAATTCTTTTAGATATTACGAAATCTTTTTAGTCATGAAAAACGTTTGAAATCATTCAATAAAATTACCCGACAAACTTTAAAATCCTTCAAAATCCATACAGTATTTTAAAAGTAAAAAAATCTCCTGAAATTCGTTAAAATTCATGAAAATCTCTTAAAATTCATAGAAATTTTTGGAATATTCCATCAGATTCTACGATAATATTCCCTTTATATTCTTATATATCCTTTAAAATTTATTAAAATTATACAGAATCTTTTATAAATCATAAAAATCCCTTAAATTCTCTTAAAATCGTTCAAATTCCTTACGATACATAAAAATCTCTGAAAATTCCTCGAAATTCCACGAAAAAATTGTTAATTCCCTAGAACCCTAGAAACTGTTTGATATCTCTTAAAATTTCATACAAAACCGTCCAAATCCCTTAAAATTCGTTGAAATATCTTAAAATTCTACAAAATTATTAGGAAATTCTAAAATTCTTTTGAATTTACTGAAAATTACTTTAAAATCGTTCAAATTCCTTAAAATTCTTAGAAACCTTTTAAGATTTTACGAAATTGCATGGAATTTTAAATATTCTTCAGAGATTTCATGGAATTTTAACTACTTGTAAGACATAGAATAATAACTTATTTTGAGAACTTTCAACGGATTTGACGAGATTTAATTGGATTGTCAGGAATTTTGAGAGATTTCACGACATTTCATCGGATTGTAAATAATAATAATTACTCAAGGAATTTTACGAAATTTCAGTAGATTTCCAGGAATTTTAAGAGCTTTAATCAGATTTAATGAAACTTTGAGTAATTTTAAGAAATATCAAGTGAATTTTCCAAGTTTAAAGGAATTTCACAAAAATTTATTTCAAGAATTAAAAATTCACAATTATTTATTGTGGATTAGGAAAAGGTGTGGAAAAACGAGAAATTAATCGGATCATAATTGTTAGTTTATTTAAGTAATTTACGTATGTTTTAACGAGTCTTGAAGTTTGCACGTTTGTCTGTAATTACGGCAAGTACGTGAAGAATGTGTGGTCGTTTGCAGTTTTGGGGACGAAATGAAAAAGATTCCAACACTTCGTTTCGCATTTCGGTCTGAAGCTACTCTCGGATGATAGAGGGTTTTCCACTTTTTACCATCTCGCAGTTACTTCCTTCTCGATCTTATCCTCTCTCAACTTATGCTTCACATCTTCTGTGTCCTATTTCAATGACATAGGCATGGCTCAGCCAAGTTATTCAAGCAGCTGTATTTGCTCTACCCTTCACTGTATCCAAAAAACGACGAATAACGTCACGTACGTTAAGTTTGAGGTGAAATTCCCTGAATGAAAAAGCACAGTACAGCAGTGGTTTTCTCAAAAAACAAAGCTTTACACTTGTACAGTGTGAAAGTTGTAAAAAGTGAAATAAAAATTTTCTAGGAAGTTGTTTCAAAACATTAAAAAAAAAAAACCGTTTTTAAAGTATAAACAAAATTTTGTTGAAAATACAGAACTTCATTTTACAGTAGCCAAGCATGCATAAGCATATATGGAATTTTTATTGAAATATCGGATAACTTAATCAATCCATCTATTCAAAGCAAATTGTTAGCAAGTATCGCTTTGTGCGCTTGGCGATACTAATGAATTGAAAGTTGACCCTGGCTTCAAACCACGAGCAGCTTTTTGGGAACGCTAGTTGCGGCATGACCCGAATTTCTATTGGCAATCAGCTTAATAGATACAGCTAATAAAAACCACAGGATTGTAAGAATTATATTTTTTTAAACTCTTTTTCATGTGTTTAATTAAAAAGAAAACTATGAAATTGTATTAATTAACTTTTGTGCTCATTTAATGAGCACCACTTTGCTTTCTGGGAGAAAATATCATTTGAATTTTATTTCTATTCGGGTCAATCAGCGGACTTTTGTCGAAACCAAATCGTGAGCTTATTTTAATCATGTTTATTCTCGTGATATATGTAATTAATATTGAAAAGATGGGGAAGGTAGAGCCATATTATTTTCGTTTGTCATGAATTCCAGAATTCAGTGTTATTTTCGAGATAATATTTTTCCTTTGAAGCCTCTGCCTATCTAAAAAAAAGTCTGTATCAGGAAATGTGTCAAAGAAACGAGATTATCTATTTTTAGGATTTCCAAGATTAAATTCTCCTTTCATTATGAGCTTTTGGATCTACTTATCGTTTTCCCGTAATCCATGTAGAGGTGTAAATTGAGTCTTAATGATAAAGTTATTGGTTTCGAACCAAGTGGAAAACCTTGATTAGTTAATAGTCTCTAGAATAATCTGATAAGCAGTTCTGCACTTAACGAGCGATTACAATTTTTACATTCGGCCCTCCTCATTACTATCATCTCGACAATAATGCCGAGGTTAGATCTAAAGGAAGGACGGTCATTTCCTGGGATGACCGCTATTTCCTCATGCTTAAATTTAAGGTCTTGAAATCTACTACAACTCGGAACCTCAATCTTCATTACGAGTTTCTTCCCTTTGGACTTTCCTCGAATCATGCTTAAAGCAATGTTTATTTTATACGAAACGTTTCCGTATTATACGAAGAGTATTATGATCATATTCCAAATCGATCTTATTACGGTCAGGATTTCAGTTGACGAGTATCACCAGAAATTCCTTCTTCCACTTTTCTCTATCTCAATTTTTATTTGGTTTTTCTTTGTTTTATTTACGCTCTCAATCTGAATTAGTTAAATCCTATTAGTTCATAGTAGATTTTAGAGACATTTATCGTTACATCACCTTTTTTAGAGAGGTATTTCAATAGGTTTCCATCACGGGGAAAATGCGTGTTCGGTAGCCGTTCAAGTAAATATGGTAAAATTTGGATATAGTGGCTTTTCAGCGATCTGTGATATTTATTTTGAGTGTCTACCGAACTTAAGTAATCATTACCGAACAGATCGTAGAGGTTCTAGAAATAAATATTACAGATTGCTGACAAGCCAATATACCCAAATTCTATACCATATTTACTTGAACGGCTATCGAAACAATTTTCTCCGTGTAGGAATTTTAATGGATTTTGACTATTTTCAAGTGATTTTTATGGATTTCTAAGGATGTTTAGGATTTTAAAAATATTTCGTTGAATTTTAAGGTATTTCAGGATTTTTTATGATTTTTAAAAGATTTTGTGTAATCTTTAAGGGTTTCATGGAACTAAATGATATTTCTAATACTTTTAATGTATTCTAAAGGATAAAAAGGTATGTTAATTGTTGTAAAATTTTAAATAATTTCAAGAAGTTTCTGGAAATTTTAAGAGATTTAGAAATGTTTTTGGGATTTTAACGAATCCTGTTGTAGAATTTCGAGGAATTTCGAAATTTTAAAACGTTTCTGAGAATTTTAAAGGATTTCAAGAAAGTTCTCTGATTTTTAAAAGATTTTATTGATATTTCAGGATTTCATAGAATGTAACAAGATTTTAAATAATTTTAATGTATTTTTAAGTATTTTAATTTTTATGAAGTTTCAAGGAATGTTTGGAGATTTCAAAGGGTTTCAGAGAATTTTAATCGACTTTAAGGGATTTTAAATGTCGTAATAAAATTTCGAATTTGAAAAGAAGTCACAAGATTATACAGAATTTTAAGGATTTCATGGAATTTATTGAGATTTCTAATAATTTTAATATTATTTTTATTAATATTATTAAATTATTATTATTATTATTATTATTATCATATAAAAATAATTTCAAGCAGTTTCTAAAAATTTTCAGAAGTTTTCACGAATTTTAAAAGATTTCAATAGAGTTCTGTGGGTTTTAAAATATTTTATGAGTTTTAAAGGATTTTAAAGTTGTCAGGTAATTTTATTGATTTCTCTAATTTTTAAAAGGTTTTGTGGGATATTTTTAATAATTTAATGGAATTTGAGATACGATTTCTAAAGATTTTAAAAGATTTGAAATGTTAAGAAATTCCAAGAGGTTTTTATGAATTTTTAGAGTTTTTTACGAGTTTTAACTTGGATTTCAAGAAATTATGATCTTAATCGTTTTTGTTAATTTTTAAGGAATTTCAAGAGGTTTTTGGGAAATTTAAGAAATCTTAACAAATTATAAGATATTTCGAAGGTTTTCCTGAAATTCTTTTGCGCCCTTAGTGTTTTTTTCTTCTTTCTAAATTGATTGTCTATTAGAGCAACTGTTGTTAATTTTAACTATCATAGCAAGGAATATTTTTTACTGTTTTTTCAGCTTTAGTGTTAGAAGAGGTTTTTGTGTTGAATGGAAAATTAACTCACCGAGTACCACAAGCTTGACGGGTCTGCCGGTAAGAGTTTTCCTCTCCGCGTTTTTAAGGGTGCAGCTCCAGATTCCATCATCCTCTAGTCGCACGTTGTCGATATGCAACGCAGCGGTTGAAGAGTCTCCTATATATCTATGACCCGTACCACTCATTTCCGTCCTTGTGTCGATCGTGATCATATCCACGGGATTATCATCATGCAGCCAAGTTGCAGGCTCTATCCTGTAACTTCTGACACAAAAACGAGGTCTACAACACGAATACAAATCAATATCATGTACTTTACTTATAATTAGAGACAATTTTTTCTGCTCTTGAAAATCTATAAATTATGCGAAAAAAAATGAATTATTATACGAAATTCTGCTTCAAAAATCTGGATTATGCAAAATTGTGCGGTGAAGAAATCAGAACTATATTTAATTTAAATATTCAATACTGGCATAAATATTACGCTAAATTGTTCCATTCGATGTCAAAAGACACATTAAACAGTTTCAATTCCCTACCACACTAGGATCACCCCCAAATCATCCCCTAAGAACAAAAACAATCATGACAATTCCCCAAACTTCAAGACCTAAAATTCTATGCTTTTAAATAGTTCCATCTAATTCCAAAAAAAGCTAAGTTAGTTTAATTCAGTTAAGCCCCTTAAAATCAACCACTCAGTACAAAAAAAATAATAAATTCCCTAATTTTAAAATCTACAATTTTATCGTTCCAAAAGGGTCCATTTAATGTTCAAAGAAACCTAAAACAGTTTCATCCACCTAACCCCCTAGATTCATCCTCAAAATCATCCCCTAAGTACAAAAAAAAGCATAGCAATTCCCTTAAGTTCGATACCTAAAATTTTATTCTTTTAAATAGTTCCATTTAATGCCCAAAGAAGCTCAAAATAGTTTCATGCTGCTAAGGCCCTTTTTCACCCTCAAAAACAACCCCTAAACAGAAAAAAAAATCATAAATCCCCTAACTTCGAGTCCTGAAATTTTATTGTGCTGAATTGTTCGATTTGATGTCTAAAAAAGCCCAAAACAGTTTTATCCACCTAACCCACTAGGTTTACTCTCAAAAACAACCCCTAAGTACAAAAACAAAATCATTAACAATGTAATAACTTCGAGACTTAAAATTTTATCGGTCCGAAATGGGTCCCATTTAATGTCCAAAGAAGCCAAAATCTGTTTCATCCACCTAAACCCCTAGGTTCACCCTCAAAATCAACCCCTAAGTACAAAAAAAACTAATTTTAATCCCCCTAACTTCGAGAGTTAAAATTTTATTGTTCCAAATGGTTATTTTCATTGTCTAAAGAAGCCAAAAACAGTTTTATTCAACTAAACTTCTAGGTTTATCCACAATAACAACCCCTAACCTTAGTTGTAGATTTTGAGGATGAACTTAGAGGGTTAAGTGGATGAAACTGTTTTGGATCTCTTCAAACATTATATGAACCCATTTGAAATGATAAAATTTTAAGTCTGGAAACTTGGGAATTTTTAATAATTTCTTTTGTACTTAGGGGTTGATTTTGAGGGTGAACCCTAGGAGTTTAGGTGGATGAAACTATTTTGAGCTTCCTTGGGCATTAAATGGAACTATTTAAAAGAATAAAAATTTAGGTGTTAAAATTTGGGGAATTGCTGATTGTTTTTGTACTTAGGGGATGATTTGGGGGTGATCCTAGTGTGGTAGGGGGTTGAAACTGTTTTGTGTATCTTTTGACATCGAATGGAACCATTTAGCGCAATCAGATTTTAGGTCGCGTCGTTTTTATGAAAAAAGTAACTTTTCGTTGACATAAACGTTGAAAACTTGAGTTTCATGTAAAATGATGTCTCATTTTCAGAAGTTGAGAACAAGCAATGACACAGTACCTTGCCCCGGGCTGTAGAAGTTTTGAGTAGTTCCCTTCAAGTTCACAGGGTAAAATGACTTTGCTGTGTGGCTTTACAACGAGTTCGATGGGGGATTTGGAGGATGTAGTGGAGGCAAGATATAGCACATTGCTTGTGGTTGGCGAACTGGTCGTCCATGACTCTTCATTGGGGGCCAAAAGTGCCGCGGGCTGTGCCACATCATCTGGTACCGACGTCAAGGTCGAGGTACTCGTGGTGGTGCTCGTTGTCCTTCTATTTCGCCTACTCCCATCCTGCTTTCCTCTCAGAGCAAAAAGACCGGCTTCATTCACGGATCCTGAAAGAAAAACAAGTACCATTATTATTTCCCTTCCTATTTCATTTTTAGTTTTTAATTAATATTTACAAACGCGTTCAACATTTGCTTTCTTTATGAAGGACAAACGCATTTAATTAAAAAATTCTGTCCATATTTCTTACAATAAAATGTAAAATTTATAAGGTTTTGTAGAAAAATTGAGAAATAGGACCAAAAGATAAAGAGAACACGGGTGAAAGTTGAAACGGGTGTTAGTTCCATATAATTAGAGCATTCCAAATTAGCTTTTTCACCTTTATTTACTAAAGAATGGTGAGCTCCAATTACTACACACGCACTCTCGTTCCCATTTACCCTCGCTTTTCGCTATACATAAAAATTTATGATGTTACATTAATAGGAATTAATGACGATAAAAGTGGCTTTTCCAAAGGGACCCATCTCATTTTTTTCAACGCGATATAAGCACATATGTTCAACATGTAATTTTCTCTCTTGTCATATACAGAAATGGAATTTAAATCCATAAAACGCGTTGTTTTCTCGATCACTAAGGTGGCAAATAAAGGATGTACTTCGTTCTTCGCGGGAAAGCTTCCTTTTTTCGACAGGTGTCCTGCAAGTAGACAAGTGCTAAAACGGGGTAAGAAAGACTAAAGAAGAAAATAAAACTACATATCAGCGATCATATCTAGTGATGAGGGAATTAGAAATATCCGGGGGTTTCCCAGTTTTCTCCCGGTCTTTTCCAGTCCTCTCCCGGTCAAACTTTTTTTCCTCCCCAATCGATTTATGCCTTTTGTGAATTTGGCCTTTTTGTTATTTTTGAAAATTTAATAAAGTAGAAATCCTATCGTAAGTTGCAAACCTGATTGGCTTTTGAATTATTTGAAATTTTTTTTTTTTTTTTTTTTTTTCTTCAAAAAACATAAAATACCACGACAAATTTTAAAATCTTTTATATATAATATTTTATATCTTTTATATATATTTTTTATAAAAATTTCTTGAAATCTATTCAATTTCGTGAAAACCTCTTAAAATACCTGCAGAATCTTTTAAAAATCAGAAAACTATCTCGAAATGCCAATAGAGTCTTTTAAAAGTCATTAAAATCTCTTAATTTTCCTTAAATTTTTTGAAATTCCATGAAACAATGTTAAAATCCCTTAAAATTCTCAGAAACCTTTTATAATTCCGAAATTCTACAAAAGGACTTAAGATCTCTTAAAATCCCGGAAACGTTTCTAAATCCTTTCTTAAAAAATAGATGATAGATTGGTTGAAAAATGGTCACGTGGGATCATCTCAAGGGCGTAACGTGAAGTAATTATATAGGCGTGCGAAGCGCGGTGTGATATTCATTTAGAATAAAAAGAAGATAAAGCAGAAAGATATTGATTTTTCGATAAAATACAAAAAATTCCTGGTCCTAAATGAAACTCCCGCTTTTTCCCGATTTCCCAGTCCACTAGACACCCCATGACTATAAATGAAAATATAATCAAGAATAAATGCAGTCTTCAGAAGTTGAAGACATTTCTGTTCTTGATTTACATACTTAATTCTTTTTTTAGAGGGGTGTAACTTAAAATCCTTTAAAATATGTATTTATAAATCCCCTACAACCACCTAAAGTCTCTCTATGAAATGCTTCAAAATTTTAAAAAATCCTGATCTACACCGGGAAAATTTCTACTAGGTACATAGTATGTAATATAATTCGATATATACACACATATATATATATATATATATATATATATATTAACCAGAATTTCCGGACTGTGTAAATGAAGTACCTTGAAACAAAGTTTTGTGAGGTTTAATTGAATTATTCGACGTAATGTAATCAAGTACTGTATGGATGGATAGATAGAAGATGGTAAATATTCTCGGCGCTAAGACTTGATTAAGTTAGTAAAGCCTCGGAATTCGATAAAGTTTGAAGCAACACTGTATCCCTCCTCAACTCGTCTTCGCCCTATCCAGACGCCATTTTGATCATCTCGACGCTCTTTCGTCCAAAACTGCCTGTCCTACCTCTTGGTAGACCAAGACTTCGTGGAAAACTAATTACAGTCCCGATGAGCCGCGAATAGCTTCAAGTAGCAAACCCACTATCGTATCCTCTACGAAGGACTAATGAAGCTGGAATAGGGTAAATTTAGTCACTTATATATAACAAAACACCCAGTGGATTATATCTTAATTCAAAACATAATGAACTAATAACACTTTCTAGACAGTTTTTCCAATATTTTATCGAACTTATTATTATTTTATATTCGGTTATACGAAACTATTTCACCTTCTATACGGCAAAATCCTACTTTTATGCAAATTTCTCCAATGTTTCACGAGTCTCAAAGTCCAGCCCCATATCTCACTCTACCGTATGTTAGGATAGTTTTACGATTACTTTTATGCAAATTTTTCCCATGTTTTGTGGGATTATTGAGTAAAAGTTACTCAATTTCTTTCGCTTAAAAAACCGCTATCTATTGCAATATACTGATAATTACATCAATAACGAGTCTATAACAGGCCATTTCTCCAAATTTTCAATTACTGCAGATATAACGGAACTCCTGTGCAGTATAAAATGATATAGCCTATAAAAAATCGTCATTATTATTCTTCATATTGGTAATCGATTAATTATAAACACTCAGTTTCCCCTTTAGAATATTTTCAAGTAATGAATCAGTTTGTATTTGAAACTACCAGGAATAAAAACTTGTATTATACTTCTGACTGTAACCATAAAAACACAGGGCAAACTAAAGTGATATTCAGTAGTAACAGCCGGTTCGCCTTTACGGATTCTCTGCATAGTATGCATCGCAAACTTTTTGGTAAATTCCTTTCTTCCTGAGGTATTCCTCGCTCTGGAGGCTGTAACAAAAGATTTCGCCTTATGCATTGTCTCCCGAACGTCACATTTAAATTACAGCTCGCATTGTGGGGTTGGATGCGAATTCATAGAATGATGAACATAGAAATCAAATATTGTATGCAATCGCAAGGAAAATGCACGCATTCTTATTTATTATACTGGCAATATCAATGAAATACAAAAAAACAAAAAAATTAGTTGAAGTTTCAGACGTCTAGTCTAACGATTTTTACATTCTCATCAGAGAGCATGTATTATTTTTTTTAGAACTATTGGAATAAAAATATAATTAATAAAAATTTTCCAAAGTTTCCAAAACCTTAAATGTATATTTATTTACTAGTAGAAATCTCATAAAATTTAATAAAAGCACAGAAACTTTTTTAAATATCTGAAAATTTCACGAAAATGCATTAAAATCTCTAAATATTCCTACAAAACTTTTGAAATTCATTTAAAATCCCATAATAAAATACCCTGACAAGTTTTAAAATTTTTTATATCCCATAAAATATTTCAAGTCATAAAAATCTTGAAAACCTCTTAAAAACCCCAGAAACTTCTTGAAATTCTTTAAGATTCTACGATAAAATTTAAAAACCATTTAGATCCTTTAAAATCCATTAAAAGCATTAGAAATCTCGTCAGATTCCATAAAATTTTTTAAAATTCAATAACATTTTATAAAATTCAGAAAGCTTTCTTGAAATCCCTTAAAATTCTCAGAAGCCTTTTAAAATTTCGAAACTCCACGACAAAACTTAAAATCTCAGAAACACTTCTAAATTTCTTTAAATTGCACAAAAACCTTTCAAATCCCTTAAAGTTTGAAAAAATCTCTTAAAATTTCCAAAAACTTTGTCGTCCGTTACAACATTGTATTTCTAAGAATATGATTCACAAATAAAATATAAATTAAACTACGAGACTGGATAAAGCGAAAATAACGGCCCTTTCTTCTTGGAAGAAGCTACGCGGTCAGTTATTACCGGATTTTTCAGTTTTACCGGTTTTAACCGAAAAATCCAGTCATCACTGGATATTCAAGTACTCTACGGGACTTTCCTAGCGCTGGGAGATCGGCGATCGGTGGGGCGCGTTTCTGATTGGTTCGAGCTACACGGCAACAACCAATCACGTCGCGCGTCCCCACCATCGACCACTCAGTCAGCTATTATAAGTACGGTGCTCACTTGCTGGAATAATTCAGTATTATGTACCACAGTTTTATCACAGTTACAGTCTAACAATCAGACCAAGAACATCTCTTGACCGCGCTTCGACTCAGTTCAGTCTCAACTAGTCTTCAACAACTAATCTAACGACTTTTTGTTTCTTTTCTTTTCCTACCCAAATCGCTATTAGCACTGTATACCAAGTTTCGGACCCTGTGTATCTAACGCTAACGCCCAAATCCTATCTTCTCTTCCCATTAATTCCTTTCCTAAGTGATTGTTCTCAAAAAGGGAGCCTTTGCAAAATCTACTGTGTTCCGATTTTTGCATCTCTGCTTTTTAACCTTGGTTTTCTGGAACCCTTAACGGTGTTAAGATTCCACTTAGAGCACGAGATTTGGAAATCAGAGACCCTTATTACGAAGATGTTGCAAATGACTGCGAACCTTCCACTTAATAATCCTTAATTCTTGACATACGGTAGTATTTCTAATAGTGCCCCCTTTACTAAAACATTGTGTTCCGATTCTTGAATCTCTGCTTTTTAAACTTGGTGTTCTGGAACCCTTAACGGTGTTAAGATCCCAGTTAGAGCACGAGATTTGGAAATTGGGACCCTTATTACAAAGGTGTTGCAAATCGCTGCGAACCTTCCACTTAATAATCCTTAATCCCTTTAAAAATGATTGTTTTTAAAAGTGACCCTTTAATAAAATATTGCCTCCCTTTTTCCCAAAGAACAAGATTCGACTACAACTTCTTGAAATTCTTTAGAATTCTACGATAAAATTTAAAAACTATTTGGTTCCCTTAAAATCCATTACAAGTATTAGAAATCTCGTCAGATTCCTGAAAATTCTTAAAATTCCGTAAAACCTTTTAAGAATCAGAAAACTTTCTTGAAATCTCTTAAAATTATTAGAAATCTCATAAAATTTCATAAAATCCTTACAAATGCCAATAAAATCTTTTAAAATGCATTAAAATCTCTAAATATTTCTAGAAAACTCTTGAAATTCTTCTGAATCACTTAAATTCATTAGAAAACTCGTCAAATTCTATCAAGTCCTTAACAATTCTACAAAATCTCTTAGAATTCTTTAAAAATTTGTAAATCCTTCAAAGTCCTTTAATCACTTAAAATTCCCAAAATTCTTCAGAACACTTTTTAGAATCCTACGAAATCCCTTAAAATCATTTAAAAATCACGGGCAACGCCAGGTAAATTTCTGCTAGTAAATAAAAATAAAATACAATGGTTTTGAGAACTTCTTTTTGATATTCTTAATCGACTTTTTTTTCACTGCCGAAACTCAGGGTCGTGCATTTTCGAAGATTCGTAGCGACGCGGAGAGTGAAATAGCCGAGTCTGTTGCAAAGTTAAAGTCATTTGCATGAAAGGGATCGAAACTAGGTGATGCCCCAATCCCTGGAGATGTGAATTTGTCGACGGCATCGCCGAGAGCAAGACAACTACGCTTTAAAGAAAAAGCTCAAACAAAGTACGCGGAAACGTGCAATATCAATGCACAAACTTAGAGAGCAGAAAGGTCTTTATCCTTTTTATTCCAGTTTTTATTCCAATTCTAACTTGTGGAGAGTATTCCTCCATGGCGTAAGAAAAATGAAGAACTTTCTTTAGAATATCGAAGGCATGATTTCTTCGACTATGGAAGTCTATATAGTAGAGTCTCCTATCTTAAAAAAATGGTATCACGAAATGTCTCGAAAATCTCGTAAAAAGTTCTACAAATTCCTAAAAACCTCTTGGAATCTCTTAGCATTTCAAATCTCTAAAAATCTTTAGAAATCTTTATCAAATTCCATGAAATCCTTAAAAATTAGAGAAATCAATAAAATTACTTGACGTTTATGTCTATAAATTTTCTTCAAACTATTTTAAAAGTGAATAGCTTTCCTTCGTAAATCTTTAATGGTTCAAGCAAAATAATAAATAAGTAACTTTGTTTCTTATACTTTTTAATGAAAAGCTACAAAAGATAGTTCGCCATTTTATACTCTTTGTAGTACACGCTTGGTTAAAGTTTTATCCATTGAAAGTAGCGCCCGTATAACCAATGAAGCCTAGCGAGAAAATCTTAAGTGGAAAGCAATGTTTTCATTACAAAGCAACAGCTGTTTAATTAACTCTTCAACTTGATGAAAAACTAAAACTATATATATGTACTTATCTTGTAGGATATTTTACTGAATATTTTTTTAAACACTGATTTGAAATTTACAAACGGAATTTCATCAGTTTAAACCTTTTTTATTACGCCCTCTGCATTGACACAATAAATGCAGGTAATATTAACAATTTTCAGCGGAAACTGTATGGATTCGGAATCGACTGCATCGTGTCCTGAAATCTGCGCCTGAGGTCATTTCCGACTTGGCATCGGGTGCCGGATTTGCCATGTTCGAGTCGAACTTTTGGTAGTTTTGTACTTTTGTCTCAAAGCGTTTGGCTAAGCTTCAGAAAACTTGTGAGACGTAAGCCCAGCTTGGCAAGTGTATCAATCACTCAATATATTAGCCCGGCCTATCCGAATGGTTTGTTTGGACAGAGATTTCCGTATGTGTATATGATATGGCTAGTGGCCAGCGCAAAAATTCTCGAAATCTATTGAGAGACTTGATGGTTGAGTTTGCAAACCTTATTTTTTATTTTTATAAGCCAGTAAATCAGAAATTATGAAGAATGGAATAGAATATTTGAATCATTATAATTTCCATTTATAGAGAATAGTGGCTGTACACTAACCAGAATTTAATTAAGCAAGCAATACCCCGAGGTTAGATCAGAAGCCAATGCAATCTTCTGGATGAACGACCAGAAGTTCTACTAATGGAGCTATAATCGTATGATTATCATGAATGCTCTACAACTTTGTACACTCGTCAGTAGGACGTCGGGCTTAGAAAACAAAGATAGATTAAATTTTCATTTATAATTTACTGGACCTAAACTTGGGACATAAACTAACAGCGAAAAATGTACTACTTTAGAGTACACTTCACAATAAAAAGTCGATAATCCTATCTTAAAAAATCTGCCCGCTTACGCGGGCACATTCTCATACACACGTCACGCTTCGCGACGCGAAGGGCGCACCCTTCGGGACGCTTGAGCCATTCGGTCTTTTATTATTTTTTTTATCTTTATTACACAGGGACACAAAAAAAAAGTGGTAAAATGTAAAAAATGTACTTTTCATCTGACTATGTTACCCTTACAGATTTTGAGCTGCTGAATCCGAATCCGGCCTCAGAATTTTCCCCATACCCTATACTTTTCCCCTAGCCTAGGGTAGAATTGTGAATTTTAGAATTTTCAGGTTCCGTTGCAGTTATATTTATCCTCGTAAAAGTTAATGGAACAACGTCGGTCCTACAAATTTCGGGTCGCTTTTAGTTCAAATTTGAATTTAGAATTTTTGTTAATTATCTGAGAATTCTCCTAGCCTAGGGGAAAAAGTGCATAAATATGCAAAACTTGTGGCTTAACGGAGCTTTTATTTGTGTACGGAAAAGCTGATATCTTTCCGTACTTTTTATATCTGACAAGAAGTTTTTTGCAGTACCTCGGGTTTCCCTAGCCTAGGGAATTTTTACATTCTCATTAGAGAGAATGTATTATATTTTTTTAAATTAGATTTAGGTATGTTTTCTTGTTCTTTTATCTTCAAACGTCCTTTGTAGTGGATTCCTTTTGCGTCTTTTTCTTGTACTTATAACATCTTTTTTTAAATTCCAACAAAAATCTGCCATCATGTGTTCATCCAAAATTTCACACATTTACCCTAGGCTAGGGGAAAATAGTAGGGTCTAGGGAAAATTCTAAGGCCGGATTCGGATTCAGCAGCTTAAAATCCATAAGGGTAGCTTTGTCACATGTAAAGTTCAGACTACTTTTTTTTTGTGGGCCTGTGGAATATAATATAAAAAAAATTCCCTAGGCTAGGAAAAATCCGAGGTACTGCAAAAAAACTTCTTGTCAGATATAAAAAGTACGGAAAGACATCAGCTTTTCCGTACACAAATAAAAGCTCCGTTAAGCCTCAAGTTTTACACATTTATGCACTTTTTCCCCTAGGCTAGGGGAATTCTCAGATAATTAACAAAAATTCAAATTTGAACTAAAAGCGACCCGAAGTTTGTAGGACCGACGTTATTCCATTAACTTTTACGAGGATAAATATAACTGCAACGGAACCTGAAAATTCTAAAATTCACACTTTTACCCTAGGCTATGGGAAAAATTCTGAGGCCAGATTCGGATTCAGCAGCTCAAAATCTGTAAGGGTAACATAGTCAGATGAAAAGTACAGACCACTTTTTTTTGTGTCCCTGTTTTATTTGAGAAATTAAGTAGACTACTTATTCTTTTACATATATAGTAAACTTTTCATGCGTTTTTTTTTTATATCAGTTTTTAATATATCAATATATTTAATATATATATATATATATATATATAT
>UCOH01007661.1:0-67877 GCA_900474275.1 Synergus japonicus
TATATATATATATATATATATATATAATAGTATATAATAGTCGATAATTAAAGGGCTTAAAATTGATAACTTTTATAAGAGAATATTATGGGGAGTAAACAAAATATAAATGGCCGAATGATCATAGATTCGTAGAAGTGTTTTTTCCGAAAACTGAATTTTCTGCATCTCAAAACACTACTTTTCATTAAAAGTTCATGCAAAACCCTCGTTTGTCCACCGCTTACAAATATCAAAGTATACTAAGCAGGCCAAGTATAAGTAAATGTCCGTCGAAGGCGTCAGCTGGCGTCAACTCAAACGTGCCAGCGTTGTTAATATGTAATAAGCGCCGAACGTATGTGTGGGTTAATGGAATTTACCTGCATATATTTTGATGTTATTATTTATATTTTATAATAATATTTATTGTGGATTGACAAACATTGTATGTAACCCGGTAAAAAGCTTCCAATTAAACTGAATTAAACTGCGTACAAATATCGTGGTATTATTATATAAATGGTTTGAATAGTTTAGCAAACCCGTTTCTGAAATAAGCATGTTAATAATTTTAATCGTTACCAAATTCTGTATCATTTGATCATTTCAATCCCATTTAATCGTAACATTTCATCACTAACAATAAGATTCTTTGTCCCTCAGAAAAACATTGATGCTTAGGGGCTTCTGATACACTCGAAACCCTTAAATTTCACCATATTTCTCCCTCAAATTTCACCAATATCTTTGTCACTAAACATGTGATATCACTGTCCTTGTCTCGGCATGCTCGGTATCATATTGGTTGCTATTGGCGTGCAGTTTAAAGTATTGAAAAATAATATTTTACACAATTGATGTAACTCTAGAGGGCAGAAATTTGGTGAAATTTCAAGGGGCCTCTGTTTTGGATTTCGTGAAATTTGAGGGAATCTAGTGTACTAAGAACAAAAATAAACTGTGATGAAAAAAGTAAACCCAACTTCACCCAAAATTATGTTTACATAGTAACCATTTATGACGCAAGATGACATTGGCAATCGATGAGCAAAATGTTTTGGTAACCGTGGAGACCACTTTGCCATCCGGTGATGAAGCTAGCTCTACCAACTCTTATGGACGATCTTGCAAAATGATACACAGATACTCAAAAAAATATAAATGAAAGTTAAATGAGTCATCGTCCAAAGGCGCACCAATTGACCCTCCTCGCAGTTCACATTTATCATCCTAGTCAGCAATTCTCTACCTTCATCTGCCATAAAGTCCTATCGCTCTCTCTTTTTACCACCAATTAATTATTGTAATTTGTTTTCATTGCTCTGTAATTGCAAGTTTTGTCGATTTTATCAACTTTTTTTTTGATAATAAATAAAGTTTATAAAGTTTGCTATATGCGTTCTCAAAAAGATTATTACATGTGTTGCATTGACAAAAGAAAAAATTCTTCATAGAATACATAATTTTATACACGACGATTCATCGTCGTCTGAGACGACGAATATCGTCGTTTCATCCTACAAATCGCTTTGTCGTATGAAGCTACGACTCTCGTCGTTTGAAACAACGAAACTCTTGCATGAATGTTGCCGAATGTAACACGCGCTGCGCAAACGTTTCGATATGGGCGGGGTTTATGTTTGGTTGCAGCTCGATCTTCGATTCAAGCCACGATCTCCGTCGTTTCAAATTACGAATGTCATGGTTTCAATCTACAATTCTCGTCGTTTTGAACGACGATCAAGACTCGTAGTTTCAAATGAGGAATAAGCATCGTTTCAAACGCTGATTTTTCTCTTCGTGTAAGAAACGAAGATAAAAAAAAAGCAAATATGAAGGATGAATTATAAATTATTTTTACACTAATGATTATTACATAATACTGTAATAGTTATTATAAATATTATAAATATAATAATAAAGTCAATCATTCCCGTGTACTTGAATTTGCTTTTGGTCTCGGCTCTCTGGTCTCGGTTTCATTAAATTAAATTGAATTAAACTAAATTTGAAAAACTGATGACAGTATAGCTATATATAGCTACATTAGAACTTTTTGTGTCACCGTCCAATGGAGCTGTTCATGATCAGTTATTCGAAAAATCATTTTTGTAGTAATCTGTCACACAATTCAAAATGGAGTTAATCCGAGTATGAATTGCGCGTCAGATTACTTCCAATGGAAACTACATTTTTCCAACCGGTAGTCAACGTATGCTCCAGTACCGTATCTAACATTTGATCGGACCGAGGCAAAAACTTGATATTTGCGTCCTTTCCCTCCAGCCCCCTGGATCAGGGGCTGGTATGCTCCGCGCGTAAGGAGCCAACTTTAAGATCACTGCTTGCATCATACGAGTTAAAATTTTGTCCTCTTTGACATCAAATAATTTCGCACTGTTTTGGAATTACAAAATTTATTTTTCGAAAAACTGGTGAGTACGCAATGTTACTTTAAACCTTCTTTCCTTTTTGTACTAGCAAACAACTTTTGTCTTTTTTTTCCCCTTCAAAATCTCGAGTTCAAATTCAACAGATAGATTTGTGTCTTTCTTCAGATTTTGAAAGTTTTTTGCAGCTATTTCTTTCAAATTTCATCAGCCTTAAGCATTTAAAAGTACGTTACAATGTACGTAACAGTGAATGTAACAATCATTAAAACAGCACAAATAAATTATGTGTTCATAACAAGAGGGATTTAATTAAACTTCTGAAACTGTTTACGGCATGAAAAACTCAGCAGGAGGTATATTTGCGTAAGGGATCGGACATGTGTTACATGTTTGCACCCTGTCTATATAACTCAGCAAGGCTGTTGAGATAGGGTAAGTGATACAGAGGAACTGATATCGTGATATAACCTCTGTGGGCGCTTTGAGATACCCTAACAATATAATACTACGTATTTACAACCCTCAATTGAACATTTAACTCATGTTGTGACGTGGCTTTATATTTAATAAAATTAGTCCTCTAAGCCATGCACAAGGCAAATAATAAAAAAAAAGGAAATTAAAATATTTTGGGCGCCAGTCCTTTCTTTTTGGGACAATTATAAAATTATGCTAGTTACAATAAAAAAAAAAAGAAATAGAACAAATAAAGATAATCGTATAATATATTTAAATTATATATATACTTAAACAAATAAGGCAATCTCTCACTGACTATTAATCCTTTCTTGGGACAGTTGTTTATAATAGTTCAGGAATTTGAACTATAACTAGCAAAATTTAACTTTAATAAAGAAAACTATAGAATTTTATCATAAGAACTACAAAATCCAGGCTAGACAACGATAGAGAGGTGTGGGACGTTAACTAACGAAGCCCATATTTAAAATAAATAAAATGACAATTTATTCAAATAAAACAAATCAATAAAATAATAACAAGAAATATATATAATACTGTCAATAATTTAAGATAAAGATATTTCATAAAATAGGGAGGATCTTTATACATTATTAGGGCTTTAAAATAAATAATAAAACATAATCAAAGAAATAGGGATCATTATAGTGAGGGAATTCATATAAATATAATTTTAGGGTTTAATGTCATTAATTAGGGATCATCAAAACAAGTTCTGAATTATTTTATAAGGATATTTCGCATTTTATATAATTTGGTGGTCTTTAGGGACATTAAAGGGGACATTCCATGGCTTCGGCACTCCGAATTTATACTTATATTTTACAGGGAAAACATAATCACAATATGGGGCAATAATAAATCAGAAAATATAAAATATCGATTCAGCCAAGGAGTTAGAAACAATAATTATAATAAGATAACTTGACTGGATCGTAAAAGATAAAAACTCAAACCTTTAAATCGAAGAATACAGCAAGGCGAATACAGGGAGGTATCAGAACACTACACAATTTATAAAATTTTACGATATACGGCCGACACTTTTAATTAACAAAATCAGAATGAACGAGAGAAGAGAAATGAGTGTCGATCTAAGCGTCGTATAGAGGGAATTAATCAAAAATGGGGGGGAATCTGACTGCGCGTGAACCGTAAATTGGTATCTAATAAGGGTAAGAGGTAGAGATCGCCCTTGATGATCGTTGCCCATTGGTCTGCCCTGTTGTCTTTCCTTCTCTTCAAATGTCCTCTCCTTTCCTCGCAGAACCAAGTCGTTTTCGCAGAGGAGAAATTCTCTCCTCTCTGTACTCAAGAGAGGGGATCAATCGTGGCGTACGAAACCAAAACTTGTACGAGGGTAGCTGAAGCGCTGAATCCTCATTGGAGAATGGAAAGTCCTTGCTTCAAACCGCAGATGTAGGGTGGATTCCGAATTGCCCCAACATAAAACAAAAAAGAGGCACATACGGCCAGAAAAATGCTCTTTTTCCTTTTCAGAGACATAAAAATATAAGATAAGATAAACCTACCGACCTATTAACGATAGGGGTAGTAATTTTGGTTCTTCCTCACTGGAACAAGCCTTAGGTCTTGGAAGATCAACCAAAAACTCAACGAGATATTTGAAGACAGCGGAAACCATAAGAGAAGACTATTGAAGGTCACCAGACAGAAGAAGCCTCGCCAGAATGGAGGTGACGATAGATCCTAATCGATGACGCAATGGAAGTGGATGCTGCGAATCTCTACTCTTCTTAATCCTCATAGATTAAGAGGCTCACAGTAATTTACATAAAAGGGGGATAAAATAATATACATTAATAAAATTATGCTTAACTCTAAGAAATAAGAAGAGACGAGGAGTGCCGAATTTATTAAAAGTGTCAGCCTTTATCAGAAAATATTTATTGGGAGGATTTATTTTAATTTTGTGATGTATAGAAAATCTGCCACATCACAATGTGTAACGGCTCCTGTCACTACCTAACTTACTCTACCTTACTTTCTGTTAACTTCTCTTCAACTTTTTAGTTTGATTACTGAGGCTGCAGGTGAAGATGTTATGACACGTGGAATTGACGTGGATGTGAGGCGGAAAGTTGCTAGTTTTTGGAATCACAATGACAAGTCAGGAATTTATCACATACATTTTTGAGTTCCTTGAGAATCTAAAACTTCTCGAAAAGAATTATGAGCAAAAATATATTTTTGAAAAATTTTTTTAAGAGAACTTGGAACACATTTGACTTTTTCAATCTCCAAGATTGAAATAGAAAGGAAAATGAATCCAAATGTATCCATCCCTATCTATGCCAATCTACTTCAATCTCTTTTTGCTTCCTCATAGAGGAAGCTTTGTAGTGGTGACAAAATCCAGTTTCCTAAATCGATTGACCTATAAGATTAATTCATTTCATTGAAAAATAAGAAAGTTATGCTTTATTGTAATTTTCGAAAATTAATTTTTTGAATATAACTTCAAATATAATCAAAATTTAATACTGATGTAAAGAATACTTAATGCTTACTCTGTGAGGAAGCAAATCATATTTGCTTATAGGAAGCAAACTGCTCATTGAATGAGTACAAAAGTTGATACAACTTGACAGCTAGTTTAATCTACAAGAAACTCTTTCCTTTATAATCTCAATATTTCTATCTTTCCGTACCCTTCGTCTATCTTTGCTAATAATGTCCTATTCTCTATCTATATTCTCTATCTATCGACGCTAATCTTTCTTTATTCTCCGTCTATCCACACCAATCTCTTTATATCTTTTTTGCAATCTATTGCAGAACCTATTTTTTTCAATCCCTACTTTCCTATCCGTGTCTATCCCTGGTCCAATCATTTGAATACTTACTTATCTCCTTTACCCGCTTATCCTTTTCAATCTTTACCTTTCTATACATCTCTATCATTGTACAGTCATTTCAATCCTTTCCTATCAGCGGATACTTTCCTTTCTATATGACTCTTTTGAGGGGGCGAAGGTCGTAAACGGGTTTGACACCTTAGCGTCTTTTTAGGTGAAAAACAGATCGGTATCATTTTTATTAACAAAAGTTCGGAGATAAATTTTGAAACAATCTGAAAGGTTAGATTGTGATTTCAATTTCTTGATTGCATTTGGGGTGAACTAATGGTTCATCTTTTGAGTTCTTTGACCCACTGATCAAGGTATCGGAACAACTGTCGGATGCTCGGATTCTTATTTCTTAGGAATGAATATAATCTTAATGATTTATTATAATATGTGACATGACGTCACACTCTTTGGAAAAATGATTTTCGGTTAATTAAATATTATGGAATTTAGAATTTGGGAAATATTCATGCGTCTCATATATTTACTCTTTTCTCTCACTTCATTCATAGGAAGTAATTCTAGATTGCATTTAAAGAAAAAAAATTTAAACATAAGCATTTGCATATATTTTTGTTCTCTCTGCATTAGATAGCATTTTTTAAATTTTAACTTCGACATCATTCGTTTATTTCAAAGAATTTTATGTATACAAATTATGCAATATGTTATTTATGCTATTTCTATGAAATCAGAAGACCAATAGATTTATTGATAGATACCATTTATCCACCAATCGATTACACTTTTCTCGGTATTGAGTAAGGCTCAAGCGTTTGTAGAACTCCCGTATGTTTGTCTGAATTCGACATCAGCCAACATCATACGACTGAAGAGCTTGGTAATTCGGCCACGCCAATCCCTGGTCACTCATTATCTGGGTAAAGGACGATAGTATGACCTAAAATTTTGCCAGGATCTGGAAGCCTTCCCAGTGAAATTGGTTCAAGAGTGTTTTAAATTAATTCAATAAAAAATGCTATTATACCTCAAAAGTTATTTGATATTGCAGTAGATTATGTTTTAGTTTTCTATCTGCATTTAGTATTAAAATTCAAGATTGTTTTATTTTCGAAACTTCTGTTCGACCTGCTTGGCCTTTATTGTATGCACTAAACTCCAATAATGGCTCTTTAGCGTACTGCCGTAAATTCCAATATACAGCAATTTACCTTTACATCTTAATTACCTGATGTTCCTCGGTTAACTAGCGAAGAACATTCACGTCCTACTTTCTTCAGTTCATTATTATCAGTTTATTTTGATTTTTTGTCATCAAGGAACATACAATTTAATACTAATCTGTCAGAGCGTTTATCCGTTTCTTATCCCCTTGTAAGAAAAAATTCCCCACGCCTGAAATTGCCGATTCATCCGAAAATCCGTGTTCGAGGAAATTCGAACGTACTTTTTACTCACTGGAGGAGAGTACTCTTTGAGATTCTTTTTCCCCTAACAAAATCCCTCCTCGCGAGGCAATGTCGCGATTTAAATACCGATAAATCGAATAAATGGGAGGAGGAGTAAAAACGACGAAGAATTCGAACATTTTAAGAGATAAACGAGCGTCGAGGTGTAGGAATACCTAATTTAAGGAATTTCATCCTCGTCGGAGTTTCTCACGCCTTACTTAATTTCAGGATTCGATCGATCCCTTGATAAAGTTAAGAAAAACTCGCTGAGATACCTATACACTCGAGCAAGCAGTAACTAAGAGAACGAAAGAAATACGATGTAACTAACTTCTCAAGAAAAACTATCCTCTTCAAACACGTGTACTATTTTTTCACATTTCATGTCTATGGTATGCAATTATAACTTTCTCAGTAGAGTTTGAGATAAAAAAATATTTTAATAAAATATAGTATTTAATACATTATCCACTTGAGTTCTAACTTTTGATACAAACATATCACAAATAACTTTTCTACATTAGTTTCTCTGTTTGAACGACGGAAGGGATATTAAAAGTTTATTGAAAAGTGAACAACCAAAACACGGATCAATATTCTAATATATTCATATTTGTAGTGTGAAAATTTATGCAACTGCCTAATTTTTCAATGTCCATTAATTGAAGATTTACAAGGGAATTTTTTACATTTCCTGTATTTTGCTATTAAAAATATTAAAGCAATTTTATAAATAGAAACAATATTATGGCCTTCTGTAAATGACGCTTTCTTATAGAATTTTGTTGAACAAAATGCTTTTACTAGATGAAATTATGAGAGTATGATTAACTTTGAAACTGAGTGAAAGCAATTACATATATTCACGCTGTACGCGTTGTAACTTAAATTACTAATTAATTAATAGCGTAGTCCGGATGATTCTTAGGGTCTTTATATTTTGTCCAAACTGCTTTTAAATCTTAATGAATTGCATTAAATCGTATTTTCTTTAATTTTTGTAAATATTGAAGCATTACAATTATAAGAAGTGGTAATAACTAAATTTTTCGGCAGCCTTATCTCAGTAGTTCTGTTTTGAAAAATCATATGTTTAATATGCATGAGACACTCGTTTTAAATTATTATTATTATGGACCTTATTATTATTATGCCTGGTTGAAATAGATATCGAGGATACATAATACGCTTAATATTAGAGGAAAAGACTGGGTCGCTGATAAAGGAAGCTACTTGTCTTTCTAGTAAAATATAGAACTTGAATAATGCTAAGCTGTAACCTTAATTTGTAGAGATTTCACACTTATTTAGGACACACTCCAGTTTCTAATTCTATACCAATACTATGAAAGTGTCAAGTTTATCCATAAATTTAATGTTTTTCTTAAAAATTGTTAAAAATGATAACAAAGTCTTACTCGAAATGAGTAATTTAAAAGAATTGAAAACCTTTGAAAGTATATAATAAATTTTGTAAATAAATTAATTTTTCATACAAAAAAGAAAAATGTTTGAATATACCCATGATTTCACACCTACACACCCAAAGCGTTTCTCTCAAAGCAACTTTTTTCAAATCGGCGTGCCAAATAACATTAGCGATTTTTATTTGATCGACTTCAAAATTTGAACAACATCTTTACAATTGAATTTCGCAGAGAAGTATATACGTACTTTTTGATAGATTTAAAACTTTTCATTTTATGAGTATTTTTGGACGAATTTTTTCACTGAAAATTCGGCTGTTAATTTCAAATGCCTGCTACTTTCGGTAAAATCCATATTTATACATTTTCATATGTAATTTTCTACGTATTTTTATGTAACTTAATGGTAATTTTTTAGTTTTATTATGAGTTAAAAATTGTAGCTCCTAGCTGTCATAACGCAAAGTACAAAAAAATGCTTTGAAAGGGAGCTAACAGAAGTTTAATAAATTAATTAATTTTGCATATAAAATAAATTGTTGAATATATCCACGCATTATAGTTTAATCAAGTATTTTTTCAAGCGATGCTCAAACTTCAAAAAAAAGAAAAGATTGTTCAAATTGATTTTTAGAAGGTAACTTTATTTATGTATGAGATCTAAAAATACACAAATAAATCTATATAAAATTAAATTACAGAACTAAAAGACCTACAATCAAACCTAGTACCCTAATTTTAAAACTACGAGATTAGGATAGTGATATCACAATTCAAATTCGAGCGTCAAATTAATTGACCAATAAGGTTAGCGCACTACGCATCAAGTTAGCTAAAAAAAATAATGAGGAACACAACGTGAAGTTGTCTGAAATGCATGTCTTTTTTAGACAAGGACTTCACGCCAGAATACTAAACGTTATGTAGACAGAGATCAGTCGAAAATGAGAGATTAAAAAAAAAAAATCCTCACTGTCTAGTAGTTTAAGTACGCATCTTTGTGGTTGAAATCTTACTAGGCTTGCATCAGTAATCAATAATTAAAGTTCAAGATAAGTAACCATAATTTAAGTTAATTTCATTTGGTGCAAATCGCTTAGACTAGTCTAATTCATTGTGAATGTCATGGAGCTACCTATACGAACCCCTGGCTAGCCAGGTTTGTACGTTAAATATTCATGATACGAGACCGCATATCCGAGGTATTGTTCTAACGCGCACGGTGGAAATACCGTGAAGCCGTGGACGACTCCCTCGACCCAGAGACTCTTCCCGCTTAGCCTAGTCTTCAGGCTACTCCTCCTCATTCTCCGACAGTCTTCTCCACCCCTTTCTCATCCTTCTTCTACTGTGGGATTTACGCGGACTTAGATCCTGGTTCCAGAGACGTTGTCACCGTCTACGTGGAACGAAAGGGTATTAAGCTTATCTAAGTTTTATGATTGATTACATAGCCTGTTTATGTTTGTGCTTCAGTATGAGAGCAAGTGTTTACAAGTATGACGATACGACTTACCGACCATTTCCGAGACGATAAGACCCGTGGCAAGAAGCGAGTTTATAGTTCAAAATAATGTTAGGGGTCTGAATATCTTGTCAGAGATGCGGTTGATAAGTTGAGGGTTATGTTATAGTTCCATCAATACATTGTCGTAATTTCCGCATTGATCTGGATATTTTATTAACAGAATTAGAATGTTTAGATAATTCTGAATTTTAGGATCATTCTATTCTGGTAAATGTTAAATACTGACTAAATCCCTCTTCAAAAGTAATCAAATCATATCGTTTCTAGTAGGTTCTCAGCAAATAGACAAATTTGAGGTAATATTTAGAATGTCTTTAATTCATAGTGCGGCGTTGCAAAAATATAGTTAAGACATCTTAAGGACATAGAAATAAATATTTTAATAAAGTTGTCGTAAAGATAACTGATAAAAATGAAGCATTAAGTTTTAATAATAGTTTTAGTTATACATAGAACGTTTGTATTGTTTATTAAGGGAACTAGTTCTGTCTATTGTCAAAAAAACGATTTTTTGCGATTTTCCTTTTAAAGTCAGGTTTATTAATGTTCTCACAAATATTTAGACATTCGATTAACACATATTGCAATAAATAAATTACAATAATTTTTTCATGGAAATAGAGTCATAAATTTAAGCGAGTAATAGTCAACCTCAAAGAGGTAAAAAAAAAGATGCTTTTTGATGGCCCTAATAGCGCAAAGCTGGATCCTCTGATATAAAATCAAATGGTACTCTTTAGTAAGTTACAGCTTTTCCGGGTTAGTGAACGAAGGATATATAAAATTTTTTTTTTTTACAAAATCACAGAATTTTGAATAAAAATTTACATATTTGCTAAAAAAAAACGCTTGTGTCTCGGCTATAAAATAGAAAATATTTGTCACAAAATATATAGCTTCGTTTATCAGCCCAAAAATTATATCTTAAAGAATTGGCAAAAATTTGATAACTGTATAAATTATCTTTTCATTGCGCATTTCTTTTTTTTTTTTGTTAGAATTACGCATCGTCTTTGTAAAAACTGAATGAAAAACACGAAGAAAAAGTATAGTTGGCTTTTTCGCCTCATAATCTATTTTCTTAGATTTTGCTAAATTATTCTGATTTCAAAAAGTGCATTGCGAAGTTGCTGAACATCACTGCTCGCAAATGATAACCGAATGGCTTTTTCGCCTCGTGGCGTTTTCGCCCCATTCTTCTCTACATTTCTTCATGAAACTTTCAGAGAATACTTTTGAAATATTATGCCTTCAGAAAATGTAATGAAAATCTAATTTTGAAACCCTCAGGCAGACCAGTCCTCTTAAATAGAGAGACAATTTGAGGCCTTCATGTTCTTGGTTCACGATATCAAAGAGAATTTAAGGCCAGTTTTAACTAAACAATTTTTGTATGTGTCATAATTGGCTACTATGTAATCATTGTAGAACTAGATAACGCAATGGTCACAAGTAACAAAGACATATTTAAAACGTTCTAGACACATTTCTTGGATGTAAATTTCAAAGAAGTTTGTCGAAAGTTTTTTAAACGTACCAAAAACATCCTAATTCGGTCACGATGCGTTGATATTTACAATTATCGAAACATGATTTTTCCTTTAATAAATTAATTCTTAAACACAGTTCATTTAGAGGCGATCTATTAATGAGCGATGCTCAAACTAATCAGTCGATTAGAGATGGTTTCAATTAGCAAAGACCGAACAATTTCTTCAAGACGTTTTACATTTGAGATTATGTTTTGTTTGATAAATTCTGCATTGAGAGAGAACTACAAGGCCAATTATTGCTTATCCCTTGTACTGAGGTAGATAGAGCCATACAATTTTTAATGTGTTACGAATTCGTTTGATAAGGGTTGAGACGTGTATTATTTTATTTGACATTTGGTCGTAATCATTTCTGCCCAACGTGAAATTTTTCTTTACTCTTCACCCGACGCGGTTTGGATCAACGGCTGCCGGGGCTCCGAAATAATAAAGAATATAATGAGAACAATTAATTAATTTAATGGGCGTCAGCTAATCTGTCGAATCCTGATTAGTAAAGATATACTAGTTTAAATTTACGAATAATAACAGTAGCAAAGCTAGCAAACTAAAGCAGAGAGCTGAGAATAATTGAGGCATCGAGAGCAAAAGGAAAGTAAGTATTGTTGCATAGGTAGAGTATGACATAAAAATCAGAGAAGCAAAAGAAATACACGTTTAATTTTAGTGGTAAAGCGGTACAAAACTGAGTTGGAGGAAAAGACGGACGGAGTAAAGTTGGAGGGAAAGAGGGACATATCTCCTTCGGTGGTAAATTAAGCGGTACAAAACTGAGTTGGAGGAAAAAAGGGACATATCTCTTTCAGTGGTAATGCAGTACTTATATTTTTAATTGTTCAAATCAATTATTTATGATACAGTTGAGTCTAAAATGATTATCTGAAAGGAGATATGTCCCTCTTTCCCTCCAACTTTATTCTGTCCGTCTTTTCCTCCAACTCAGTTTTGTACCGCTTTATCACTGAACGAAATATGTCCCTCTTTTCCACCAACTTTACTGTGTTCGCCTTTTCCTCTAACTCAGTTTTGTACCGCTTTACCACTAAAATTAAACGTGTATTTCTTTTGCTTTTCTGATTTTTATGTCACACTCTACCTATGCAACAATACTTACTTTCCTTTTGCTCTCGATGCCTCAATTAATAGGGGTGAGAATCGGACTGACCAATATAAGCCACAAGAAATATATAAGTTAGCGAGATTCCAAACATTTATTATAGTTTATCATATAATTTGCTATTTACAGTTTTGTTGACAATATACTCGACTATAACGCTCTTCAATATAATTCGACGATATGCGACATTCCAAATAATCACAATGTCCAATAATGATAACGATGTCACAACGTTTACAAGATGTAGGTCAATTCGGCAAGACTCGACTCATGTCGTCATTTCTTACAAAACCTCCTCATAGTTCGAGAACCGACACAAGAGTGAACTCTCGAGTGCGTCACTCATTCGCGCAAACATACGGCTACACTCATAAACACACACATCCGAGCTACAGACAGACAAACGACGGAGATCTCTAGCTGATAACCAGCTAGGGAAACTATAAGAACTTAGTAATTCATGGGAGAAATAACTTTCACGTCACAAGGTACTTTTCCCAAACCCAGTAACGCAATTCCGAAACAAGGCATGTATGAAAATCTATCTGTTAATATTCTTGGTGACGTCTCTTCCGAGTCTTCGGCTTGGAGACAACTGAGAGTATGTTGGGCTTCAGGTTTTACAAATGTGATGATGAAAACGAGTCATTTATCTCGCGGAAGCGAGCATAGCGTGATAGGCGTTCGGCCTCATCGTGCTGGGTGTCCTGAGGCACAACAACGATGCTACAGAGGAACGATTGTTCTCACGCACGCAGGGTTTCACCTCCTCAGAAGAGTGAGAGGTCGCAGGTGCACTGAGGCTAGGGTTCTCCTCTTCCTTTGTACCTTTGGGCCGCACTATTGGTGGTGCGCATTCCTGCGTGGCATGGGAGCTCGTTGAGGTGAAGGTTCTCTCATTTGGGTTCACTTCACTTAAGGGACATCGTCTTCGCATAACTTTTGCGCACAAATTAATCCTGCAAATTGTCGAAAGTACTTATCTCTTCGTCTAAAGACAATGAGGAGAGAGAAAGAGGACTAGAGCTTTTGAAGGGTTCCCTGGGAACCGGGGAAAATTCGCCCTGTAAAAGTCAGTGTCACTGTGGGATACACATTAGCGAAAAGCAGAAAGGTTTTCAATTCCGCTCGCTGTCTGGCTTTTAGGTTCTTGAGGAAATTAGGGCAATTTTTGGCACGTGTTATAGGTGGAATGTAAAATACAATGTGTTATTCTTTACGGTTGAACAAACGGCACACGGTATAAAAAATCAGTATATATTTATCCGAAACACAAGGGATTGTTGCAAGTTATAGTACCAAATGGATTATAGAAACTATTCGACGAGGACGGAATTTTACCGAGATGCGAAGCCCACGCGTTTGAAATCGATGTGGTATTATGTTCGAAACACAGGGGTGTTCACTTGGTTTGTGACTCTCTCGGCAAGGATGCAAGACATCGGTTCGGCCTATTCCTCTTGCGTGGGAAGATTGCCTCCATTCATTTCAGACGAGGATCCCGGGTTAGGAGAAATTATAAAAAAAAAAGAGTTGCGTAAAGGAAATCGCCGGGTCCCCTGACGGGTCACCGGGTCTTCGGCTCCCTTCCTGAAAATCAGTCCCAGAGTCCATTGGAAAGCGTCTCAGGTACAACCTCCGAGGACACTCGGGTGGTCTCAGTCAAGCTTCTTGTACCACGGTAACTCCGTATTAAAGAAACGACTCCATGACGGATCCTTCTTACTCGAGCCGATTGATTATTTATTTTATATAAATATATGTATAATGTATATCGGGTTTTGCATAGTATTTCATAAAGAAAAATAGTGTTCGATAGTCTAGGCCTTACGGGCGTTTTGGTCACTGCTTGTGTGAAGACGGCCGTTGCGCCTCTCGTATCGAAATATACTATATTGGAACATAGACTGATTAGTGTATTCTAGAGAAATGATTAGCGTAGCGTTTCCTCCGTGTACAGTACTTCCCCTTAAGTGACATGGTTGGTCGCTGAAGGAGTTCAGTGGAAACCATGGAACGAAACTTGGGAACATCCCGATGATAGGTAATATTGGTCGGAGACATTGGTAAAACACGGATGTGCCCACAAATGAGCATCGACGTTTACAGCATCATTCGAATCAACCATCAATAGTATTAGATGGAAAGGATAACGATGAAGGATGATCCACGTTGAGAGGAGCAACTCTTATCGAGTAAGTCTAAGTGAGGCTCCGAGTGAAAGCCAGTGATGTAGTGCGTGCGTCTGGGATTGGTTATCGTCGAACAGTTCGGCTCGTTGATTGGGAAACCTAAACTGGTGTGTGAGGAACAGAGAAGTAGCGAAGCAGCGTCGTGGATGAGGCGTTTTCCTATTCAATGATGGAATTCAGCCATCTTAGGGTTTCCCTTTTATGTTTTGTCCCGGGCCCGACACTGGACTCACCAGTAAGGCGACGGGAGCAGATGCTGTCTTAGACATATGGAGAGGAGAGATTTTTCCGATGATGGAAAACTAGCCATTCCGTACTTGGCTATTCCCTAGTCTTCAACTAGCTAGGTCTTGATCACGATATAGTTAGCTCATAGTTAGTGCGATAGTCATGTCTCACTGGAATTAAACGTCAAGGTCCTGGTCATTATTTCTGCACGGAATTTTTGTCGCTTGCAGGCGGTTTGCAATCTTAAAGTTACTCTTTCTTATTTCTCCTTTCCCGTCGTGTTTTCTCATCCCGGTAACGGAAGACCCGCTGCGTGCGCACACTGAGTGAGAGAGTCAAAACTCTCTATAATATCACTTTAGGATTCTCAGATTTCTTAACCTAAAACTGTAAAATCAACAACTTTAGGTTGATTTACTATCGATATCAACCTCTATTACTGTAACACAGCCATTTAACATAGTAGCACGTAACCTGCAAATACTAAACCCCAGACAGGTTAACCATTTTTCACAGCACGTCTGCGGAAAGTTCGATTTCCGTGCCTCCGCAGACTCTGGAAAGTTGCCGATTTCTCAGCTTCTCACTTTATGTTTCTAGAGTTTGTAAAGTATGCTACTTAACACCTCTAGAAGTTGTAAAGTAGCCAAAGGAACAATGTGAGTCATATTTCATTTGAAACCCTGTTCCTTCTCCAGCATTTTTTGACCGGTAATAGGTAGTATCTACGACTGATCTGTCAAATATCGGAGCATATTCCGAAAATCAAACTTGCCTTAGATTCGCTTTAAAAAATATTCTACTTGACATGTACTTGAAATTGATTGTACAATCCCCGATTCGTGTGATGGTATCACTCGCCTTCTGAAGTCGGATTCGGATTAAGCGCAACAAAAACCTTCGGGCACGTAAGGTCTCGCTTCTTATTCAGGAATTTTGTCCAATTTTGTCGGCCTGTGTTATCGATATGTTAATAATAATTAATAAATTATTTTTTTTACTTTTTAGTTACAATATTCGAGTTTTTTTGAATATTCAATACATATGTATATGAATTAGTAAAATTTAATTTTACAAATACATTTTTTTTACATGATCGTAATGCAAATGAAATATTGATGTTAGTAAATTGGCAAGTTCGACTAAATCATCAAGCTGTATCGAATAGCCCATTTATATGCACGTCACTTGATAATCAAACGTACGGAATATCGAATCTTGTAATTACAATCTAGACTATTGAATCAGGGATCCTAAATAGATTTGTAATTCACTTTGTCTCTCACAATATTCCGATATTTAAATTTTCCAAAAATATTTATTGTAGTTTTTCTTCACTACCAAAGGTGACATTGAGTTAAATGCAAATCCCATTCAATCACGAAAGTTCTTATAATTACTTTACATGGACTCCACCTATAGACTAAGAGCTGGTAACGTTTTTTCTTATGTGGGAATATAAAAGCTAGTTAGTAGCTAATATATTAGGAAAATCACCCTTCTTTAGAAATCCATAAATTGTCCATTTATCCCATTGGATTTTGGACAACAGAAGTAGCTGAAAAATTTAAATTTTGATAATAATTGATAACAATTAATAATTCACTCTTCAAAAATATAACTCAAAACATATATAAACCCTCAAAAACTAGGAGCATTACAAAATGTGACTTTTTCGCAATTTAAAAGTGTTAAAAAGAATTCTACTCAACAATTTTTTTCGCAGTTAAGCTTTACATATTAGGAAATTATCAATATGTAATAACAATTATATAATTATAATTTCATATATTTTTATCTATTTTCTATTATGTACACGTCTCAATTAACTTACCATACTTGCCAAATCCTCAACTGTCATCAATTTATTAATTTATTCTAATAAGAAAATATATTAACTTCGATTTTATAAATAAACAATTTATTCCCAAACTGTTTTGCACTTAGCACGGTTTTTGTATTTTATCTACATTTTTAAATTACCTTCGAATGAATTGTAGGTTGCATATCACACTCACGCAAGACCGTCTTTCACTCTTGTTATCACTTTTATTCAGTCTGAAATGAGTAGCACAAACTATAGCATTTATTGGTCAAATGCAATTTTGTACAATTGTAAGATTGTACATTCCTAAGATAGAGACCAATTGAGAGGCTATTTTAGTAACACCACGTGAGTTAAAATCAAACCTAACTTTTACGAATATTTTAATATTGTTTGTCATCTACCAGAGATAATGAAAAAAGCTCGACATTCTTTATAATTTTTCTACGTAAATCATACTCTGGCGTTTGGCCAATGTAGTTCGGGATTCGATATCTAAAAAGAACACACTGAGTTTAATGTTTAATGGTCGACGACGTTAGCGAATTTTGAGAAAGATTATGGCCTCTCGGCTGCCGATTTCAGCGTCGCAATCGATTAACATCCACTCTATTACTATAGCTCTACAACCGAATTTTATTAAACGGAAAGCACAAAAAAGTATATTTTCTAAAGCGCAAGGGAAATTATATTCCTTTTAGTTAAATCTGCTTGTATTTCAACAGTAACAATAATTCGTCGTCAGTTTTCCCATGGGAAGTTGAGCATTGGGATTGAAAATTCCATTCACACTCCAAGGCTTATCGAGCCTGTCCTTTAATTCGACTTCGTCGGAGATTCTTCCTCTACGTCCAGTACTTTCGTACTTCCGCCACGTTTATTTCGAGAGGATCTCTTCGAAATACTCGAATCCCTTGACTCTCTTTCTCATTCTATCCTTACCATGAAACTAGGTCTCATTCCTAATTAGGAAGTCCAACCAAAAAGAATTTCTGTTCTCAGTGTTCACTAGAGAAAACTTTCCTTCACTTGTTCTTCCTTGTCCAGTAAAAAGCGAAATTTCGTAGGTTTGGGTTCAACAATCTCAACAAATTTTCTAACGTATGAATTGTTTCATCTTTTTTAATGGTGAATAGCAATTATGAATTTGCAGGCTAATACCTCTAATGTATAATAACATAATTTTACTCAATAAATCATGAAAGGTAGGTACACATTGTGTCTTTTAAAGAAATGTATCTTTTCACTTTTCTCCTTTCAACAGCCCAAGGCCAAAAATTACTCACTTTTTTGATTATATATGGAAAGTAATTAATTTTTTGCTATATGAGGCATAAAATCTGAGTAGAAACCTACAATTTGTTAATTGCGTATTCTGTGTCTTGACTCGCTTCATTTAACATGAACTAAAATCAGAGAGAATTGCGTAAAAATCTCGGATAGTATTAAAGTCGATGCAGTTGAATTCATTCGTTATATCATAAAGAAGAATCGATAAGGTGAGCGTCGACGTTTCAAAGATTTGGAGCGGCGACCTTAATACCTAAGAATTATCGAAGTAATCGCATAGAGGATTGAAGCGGATTTAATGACAGCTATGTGGGAACATTCGACTTGAAGAATAAGGTCATAATTGATAGGGCTCTAAGTTACTGTCGCAAAAGAGGTAATTAGATGGCCCAGTAAGCTTCTTGCTCTCTAGTTTAATCGAATTCAAGAGTCTTTCATTTTTTTTGCAAATGCTCTTCTCTCACAAAAGTTTCGCCGCGTGCATTTCTCGCATTTGATTAAACTGTTTCCAACCCTCTTTAACTCTAGCTGCTGCTCTCAAAGTTTCATTTGCTAATTAAATTTTGAGACATATTATCTCCTAGTATTTTAATCAGAATGCTTGCTTAGATATTTCTTAAAATTTGATCAGGTTTAATTATATTCACTAAAGTATAGATATTTCTATGCTTTAATAAGCCTTATGAAGTTCTAAGTGAAATTAGGAGAAAGATTTTAAATTGAAGGCAATTATTTATTACAACAAGAGCAAATTTAGTTTTGGAAACTTTACACTCGCAATAATAAATATTTTTTCTGAAACTACGTTTCTGCCACTGTTTCTTACAAACGAAGGTAAATAATCCAGTTTCTGTGAAAAATATTTATTATATATTTATTATACTGTATATCGCAAAATAGTAAACACACAAAAATGACAATTGATAATAAAATACATATATTCAAATTCAATGTCAGTATTATACAAAATCACGAAGTTTTTTATAAAATTTGTCTTTTTTTTTTGTCATGTGACAAACGTTTTTTTAACACTTTTTTATGCATTTTTTGTGAAGAATAATACAGGCCAAATTGTCTGGGTTTTTGGGGTATATTTACGAACTATTCAACAGTCATTATAAATTCTTTTACGTTAAAATGTACAGTCAAATCGACTGTAGACATCTGGATTGACATCCGTGTGACTGGTCAACATGATTCCAGCTGTTCTAATAATCTGAAATCAAAAAATCACCGACCTTTTTAATTCGTAGATCTGTGGCTATCATGTGAACCAGAATTGTGTCAAAATTTTGTATATTTCTTTTTCTGAGGCTTTCAAACATAAAGACACGATTTTCTTCATATTTTTTTGTTATTTTTTTAATAAAAAAAAATAAATAAATACAGATATCACAATAATTCTGGTTCATTTGAGCCCAATCGGTCCATTAGTTTTTGAGATATCGTGTTGACCGATGTTAAAAATGATGTTTTAGGAAAAACGTGTTTGAAAGTTTTGGGTACACTCATCTCGCGATCGACGGCACCGCTCGCGTCTTGTGTGCCGTCGATCGGTCGAGATTATAATAGATTCGCCAATTTCTATACTACACAGGCTACGCATTACGGCGCTGAGTTTCAAGCGCCGGCACTTCAGTGTCGGTTTTCAAGGGACGCTCGGGGGGGACGTAAAATCAGCCAAGCGTGAAAAATGCCGTCGAACGCCGTGCCAACCATTGCGAGATGAGTGTATATGAATGAAATACAAATATTTTCCACTTCGTAAAGAATCCAAATTGCCAAAAATCCTTTCACACACACATTCTAGATGTGTTTAGGAAGCAATTTGTACAAAAAAAATCGATTTTTTTTACCCATCACATGAGACGATCCCCTTAAGGAGGTATTCTAGTCTAGAGGGTGTTTCTTGAAATTCGATAAAAAAATACTAAAAATATTTTTACCATACACTTTTTTACTGGATATTTATTAATAATTCAAGAATACGGAAAAAAATTGAGAAAAAAAATTCGAAAATTGAACAAGTTACAGGCTGATAGAGTAGCGGGGGTGGAAAAAATGGTGCGTCCATATTGACACGATTCCAACCCTTCTGGTGGTCGGAAAAAAAATGATTCTTAATCAGTAAGAATGTCGCTATCGTCTAAACTAGGGAAAAAGAAAAAAAAATTTTCACAAAACGACGACTGTTTGAAAAAACGTGATTTTTTACCCTTTTTCAAAATAAAAAATTTCTTAAAGAATAAAGAAGGTCCACGCCAAATTTCAAGATCATTGGTTCATTAAAACTTGAGAAATCATGTCAAACGTGTTGGAAAAAGTAGTTTCGAGAAAAACGTGTTTAAAGATTTGAGCAAAGTTGCAGGCAGTTTTCACTCACATTTCGTTAATCGGCGATTCTTGCTCCATACATTGAAAACAATGTATGGAGGAACTGCAAACAAGCTCATACAATGTATGAGTATATAATGTATCAAAGAATGTATGAAACATTGTATGAAACAACTGCAATCACAACCAGAAAAAAGTTTCTATAAAGCAAAGAAACTTTTTTTGAATCAAAGAAATTCTAGTATTGATATACGGTCAAAGAAACATTTGTTTGATTTAAAGAAATATTTTTTTTAATTTAACGCAAAATTTCTTTAAATTAAAGAAATATAATTTTTGATTGGACCCTTATAAAACGTAAAAATAAATCTTATAAGAAAAGATTCTTAATTAAGAACATGTATTATTCGTTCATATTTTATGGATATACTTATAAATAATTAATATTTGTAAATTTTAACGCTTATATAACAAATAAAATTTCGCACGCAACGCGGGGGGAATTGAACGTGGGACCTACGGGACACGAGTCCAGCTACCTTACCATTACTCTACGTTCTCAGATGACGGTAACACATTTTTTCCGCGGTATAATGAAGCTTCTTCCGCGGAATCGCGTGGTGCATTAATAATGTGGATTATAAGAAAATCTTTCTTTGATTCAAAGAAATAATTTGTTTGTTTCAAATTACAGACTCTAAAGAAATTATTTCTTTCATTTGAGGCATCGAGAGCAAAAGGAAAGTAAGTATTGTTGCATAGATAGAGTATGACATAAAAATCAGAGAAGCAAAAGAAATACACGTTTAATTTTAGTGGTAAAGCGGTACAAAATTGAGTTAGAGGAAAAGGCGGACAGAGTAAAGTTGGTGGAAAAGAGGGACATATTTGGTTCAGTGGTAAAGCGGTCCAAAACTGAGTTGGAAGAAAAGACGGACGGAGTAAAGTTGGAGGGAAAGAGGGACATATCTCCTTCGGTGGTAAATTAAGCGGTACAAAACTGAGTTGGAGGAAAAAAGGGACATATCTCTTTCAGTGGTAATGCAGTACTTATATTTTTAATTGTTCAAATCAATTATTTATGATACAGTTGACTCTAAAATGATTGTCTGAAAGGAGATATGTCCCTCTTTCCCTCCAACTTTATTCTGTCCGTCTTTTCCTCCAACTCAGTTTTGTACCGCTTTATCACTGAACGAAATATGTCCCTCTTTTCCACCAACTTTACTCTGTCCGCCTTTTCCTCTAACTCAGTTTTGTACCGCTTTACCACTAAAATTAAACGTGTATTTCTTTTGCTTTTCTGATTTTTATGTCACACTCTACCTATGCAACAATACTTACTTTCCTTTTGCTCTCGATGCCTCATTTAAACTAATAACTTTTTTGAATCAAACAAATCATTTAAACAAATAGTTTCTTTAAGTGAAAGAGACTATATGACGTCATTTATTAAAATCAAAGAAATTTTATTTTAACATAAAAATATTTGTGTGTTGAATCAAAACAACTTAGTCAAACAAATTTTTTGTTTAATTTAATAATAAGAGTAGAATTAGCGAGACTCAACTGTAATTAATTATTTGGTTCTATCTTTTTGGATTTTATGTTAGTGATTTTTTCGTGCAATTAAATATTTTACGGCTAAAAAGTCTATATAAGTTATCTGTAATAAGGTGAGCTTCAACATTATTACTTCTAAAGTAATTTCTAGTAGGTGAACTTAGACGATCTTTAATCCAAGTGTCAATTAGGGTGGTTGTAGACACTACCAGAAGACTCTTCGTAAACTCCTCTTCCCATTCTCTGCTTCTGGTCCCACTTGCACTCTTCTTCCAACTCGTTAGCGTTCGCGGAGACTATTTGGAATAAGTGTAGAAATTCTGACAATTAAAACCTTTGTTGTCAAATTTCTTTGAATTAAACTTAAAAGAAAGTATAAGAACAGAAAAAAAACGTAATAAATCAGATTTAAATTTATATCTAATTTATTTCTGATTTAATCTTAATATACCTACGCATGAACTCAGATTAATCAAAAAATAAAAATGTAAGATGTTTCACCCTTTCAGTAATTTTTATGCGTTTTTGAGTTAATTGTAACAATTAATCTAACCGCGTGAACATATGTTCTGCTTACGGCTGGGAATTCAATTTCCCTACCCAAACAGAATTTATGTTCGGACCTGACCGCGGTGAGGAGGCCTAGAACTTCCGCGGACACCGGAGCAGCAAGACCCATGTAGGGATCTAGTTCTTGGTTAGTTAGGTGAATAGCACCTGCGGTAGTTTAACTAAGCAGCAATAGTCGAGTGGCTCTCGATATTCCAAATAGCCCCCAATCTAAGGTGTTAACTACCGTGCCGAGGAATATGGTATCGTAAACGGTGTCCTGGGATACCGGGCGACCTCCCAGTGTAATAATGCCTTACCACTGCAAGCAGGGCAATGTAGTGGCGGACCTTTAGTTCCCTAGCTTCTCGTTGTATTCAAATGGACTTGAACAAAAATAAAGACAACAACAAAAACAAAAAAGGGGAGTCTTCAATGACCCCCTCAAGCGTGATATCCTCACATGAGAGGATGGATACTATGGAAGGAGCACAAACGCATACTTCGGATGGAACTTACAGGGGAGTTATTCGGAGCGGATCTTCTGTCGAGACGGGAAGCAAGGACTTAAATGAACTTGCAAGCGACTCTAACGCCAGTTGTCAAAACCGAACAAAGAAACCTTGGAAGAAAGTGAAATACTCCGGTACAGCGAGGAAAAGACATCTACGCCTCCTAGCACAGGGGTCCGAGAGCGGCGTAGCCTCTCAGATGGGTTCATCAAAAAGAGTTCATTCGAATGTCAACACACCGAATGAAATCAGAGACAAAAAAAAGATGCGAGCTAAGGACCAAACCACCTTCTACAAAAACGCTCTTCAAAGTCATCTGAAAATGACTATCGTTCTCGAAGGATTATCCAGTGAAAAACTCGATTACGACCAGTCAAAGTGTATCGAAGTGGCGATTGAACAGAAAATCGATGGGGTTCAACCAGGTGGTGTAATCCCTAGATTTGAGGATTATCGTTTTGAAAATAACGCATTCATCGTGATGTGTGCGGATGAAGTTTCGAGGAAATGGCTCATAGAAGCCGCTAATGATCTTCACCCATAGGAGGAAACTAAAATCAAAGTCATTGATTACAATGACCTTCCCAAACAGGTCAAAGAGTTAGCCTGGATTCCCAGGACTTCAGTGGAACCGGAGGCCGCCTTCAAGCGCTTGGCAGTACAAAACCCAACGCTAAAGGCGGAAGAATGGAGGACAATCGGCACGAAGACGGAGACAAATATCACACAGCTGGCGTTTCTAGTGGAAGAGGCAGCGACAGAAGTCATCAAAGGACTTGAATGTAGGCCTTACTATGGGTTGAAGAGACTCAATCTCAGAATCCTAGGTAAGGCGAAACCGGGGGACATACCAATGGAAATGCCCTCGGAAGAAAGGGGAGAAATCAACATCGAAGATGAGCAATAAAAAACATTGCTCATCGGGTTTGGATTTTATTAAAATCAACCTCCATCACGCGAAGTCAGCATCTGCTATTTTTAGCAGGCGGCTGATCATAGAGAAGATAGCTTTTGCTCTTATACAAGAACCTTGGGTATACAAGGAAGAAATTAATGGCATCAGTCGTAAAAACGGATTTACCATCTATTCGAAAACCGGAGAAACATCTAGGGCGGCAATATACGTCAGAAGTGATATTGAATGTATTGACTTAATAAAGTTCTGTAGCAGAGATATGGTAGCAATAAAAATTGAACACCAAGTTAGAGGAACAAGACAACCTTTGGTGATTTGCTCAGCGTACCTACCATTCGACGCCCCAGACCAACCACCATCTGAGGAATGGTGACAATTGGTGGAGCACTGTGATACGAGAGGATGGCCACTTCTCATCGGGTCTGATGCCAATGCACATCATGATCTATGGGGAAGTAAGGACACCAACAAAAGAGGTGAGTCTTTATTGGATTACCTATTAACTATTGATTTAACTATAATAAATCGGGGCTGTATTCCTACCTTTGTGACCACCAGATGTCAGGAGGTAATTGATTTAACTATATGTTCGATGCGTTTGTTTGAAGATATTGGGGGTTGGCATGTATCACATGAGACCTCTTTGTCTGATCACAGACATATTTGTTACTCTTTGAAATCTGATGGGCATGATCCTCGCAGGTATAGGAATCTGGGAGTAACGAACTGGAATGGTTATAGAGATACCACAGGGGACCTCTCGAGGCTGTGCCGAAGAGGATCAAATCCGTTGAACAAATAGAATTTACAGTGGACTTTGCTCATGGGACTATGCTCAAAGCCTATGAAGAAAATTTTCCCATTCGTGTTAAAAAAGTAGACAGAATGGTGGAATGTTAGGCTAGAAGCCCTTAGGAAGGAGACTAGAAGACTCTTCAACAGGGCTAAAAAGACCAAGAAATGGAACTTGTATACGAAATCTATTACAAGATATAATGTTGATATACGGACAGCTAAAAGGAACTCATAGAGGGGGTATTGTCAGGGTATAGAGAGTATGACCGACACTGCACGGCTTCAGAGATCGATACTAGATCAAACGACGGAGGAGGAAACCTATGAGTTATACTCCTCAGGCGATTCTGGTGAAACGACCGGGGGTGAGCACTGGAGGGTTGCTTGTCGATTAGTTACGTACTCAAAAATTGAATGAGTGGTTAAAGAATTTGACTCTTTTAAAGCGGCAGGGGACGATATTATCTTTCCTGCTATGATTCAAGAAGGTTTAGAGTTTTTGGTAGGGCTAGTTGAATTCTCGGCATCAGCTAAATATCAGGGAGTTATATATGACCCCAAGTTAATGTGGAAATGACACGTTGATGCTGTTGTTAAAAAGGCCAGAATGAACTTCTGGGTCTGTAGAGGTGCGGTAGGTGAAGAAATTATTGGGATTGCCTCCGTTGGGTGTTATAATAAGAAAACAAGCATCTATGTTAAAAGGACTCGGTGGTGCGGTGGAGGAAGCCTATTTGCACAGAATCAGAAGGAACAACCTTTGTGAAAGTAACGTTCTAGGAATGGAAACGGACATTATGAATAGGAGGCTCATCTGGTGTACGGATGGATCCAAAGATTCCCAGGGCACCGGAGCTGGAGTCTGTGGGAGAATACCAAGGGCTGAAGTTTCAATAACACTTGGTAGATTCCTCACAGTATTCCAAGCCGAGGTGGTTGCTATAAAGACGTGTCTTGAAGATATTCGTTTGCGGGCATATAAGAGCGAACACATTTATATTTGTTCTGATAGTCAAGCCGCACTTAAGGCCCTTGACTCTCAGGTGGTCAATTGGGTACAACTAATTTGGGTGCCTGTTCATGAGGATATCTTAGGAAATGCAAAGGCTGATGCATTGTCAAAAAAGGGAGCTTCAATGACCCCTGTTGGACCCCAACACTACTGTGGCTTATTACAAGCTGTAGCTAAAGGGGCAGTCGAGGAGTGGGCTCAATGCTTACATGCGAGACGGTGGAATGAAGCCAAAGATTTAGTGCATTCAAAGAGGTACTGATGTTCCTCTTTATGAATATGACGTACTGATGTACGTTATATTCAAAAAGATCAAAGCACTTAATGAATATGGAAAGGAGGCAGGTGAAGATTGTAGTGGAGGTATCAACTGGCCACTGTCACCCGAATAAACACCTACACACGATAGAATTTGAGGTCGATCCTTGTCGTCGTAGATGCGGATACTCTGAGAAAACATATAATCTTTGGAGTTATTAAAGGATTATTCCACGGGATGGAGGAAAGTGAACCGTGAGAGGAGAAATGAGCAGAAATGCGAAAGTATTTCAATTGAAATATATACAGCGTTTATTCAGGATAACTTACATAATGGCACCGTCGTGCAAACGAGAATCAAAAGGCGTCGCGCCTACTCCAGAAATGGTTATCAACAGTTGACGGCCACGTCGTCCCCGATGGGGCGGAAACACAAGTAATCCAAGATAAGAAAGATGCACTAAGTGTAATAGTTCAAGGCGGTGCACTCACACGCTGTCACACCGTCGCAGGGATGCACGAAACAGTTTATAGCGAACAGTACACAATGGTCGTACTGCGGAATGGCGAAAGTAGAGAGACAGCGTACTGTAGTCAGCACTTAGGAGCCACAGACAGAAGTGAGACCGGAGCGAGTGACCAGTCGCTCCGCGTCGGCTAACTTCGGCTAACTCCGCCGAACATCGGTTCACTGGCCGGACAGTGCCGATCCAATACATGAGGAACGATGGGGCATGACGTAATAGCCATGTTACACCCCCCCACCCTTGTGGGAATTCGGGTCCATACCCGAAACCGTGCCAAAATGCTTCAGCTCCGAGTCGAACTCGAAGAATATCTCCGGGTCCACGTTGACCTGCAGGACGTCATCTTCGTCCTCAGAACCTCGACCCCTTTTAGTACCACGCTCCACCTGAATCCCTAGGACCTCTTTGAATTCCTCCCTAACCTTATTCTTGTTCCCCCTGGTATATTTTGTTCTGTCAAAGTTACGTATTACGAAGTTATGTCTGTATTTGTATGGTCTCTCAGTACAATAGGTGTCGTGAAACAGGTAGAGCTGGCCCGGAATCTGCTTGCAACAAAACTGACAAAGGAACTCCACCAACGATGAATTCGACTTCACCGACGAACCTCGCACGTCCCTTGACTTCTTACCCAGCTGAATTCCTGACCTGTAAGAATCCAAAAAGAAAAACAAAAATGTCCGGTAAGGCCAAATAAAAAGTCAACATCTTAGTCTAGTCAGCCCTTTATTATTGGCAACAAATAATTATAAGACAACCAACAAAAAAAAGGTTCTTCCCTTGCGGGTTACAAAATTTTTCTCTAATGGGTTAAAAGTTTTCCCCTAACGTGTTAAATAGACGTTGGCTTGCGGGCACGGTTGGCTTCGGCCAAGCCTCCCGTACCGCTTTCAACTGACGGATCAATTCCGCCACCTCGGCGTTCCTCCTCGCCTTATACTCGGCCCACTCGGCCGTGAGGAGATTCTTGCGCACGTATTCCTCATCCCTCACGAATACGGGCCCTTCCGCTTCTGAGGACGACCTTCCCGAGTCCTCCGGGCTCTCAGGTCTCGGCAACTCCAAACGGCTGAACCAGCATTTGCCGAACATGGCGGTGCGGGCGGAACGGAATCTGCCTCTGCGGCACCTCCAGGTTGTGCAGACGCAACCACTCCAGCGCCTATTTTTGAAATGTATTTCGCCGCTCTCAGTGTAGCCAAGATCTCATCAATAATTGGTATTGGATACAGATCCTTCTTGGTTACACTATTTATTGTCCTGAAATCTAGGCAAAATCTATACTTCCCGTTCGGCCTTTTTATCATTACTATCGGATTCGACCAATCCGAACAAGATGGCTCAATTATTCCTTGCTCCAACATTTTATCGATTTCCTCGAAAATAATTTCTCTTATTTTCGGATTTACTTGATAGCATCTTTGCTTAATGGGCGCGTGACCTTGCACGTCTATCCTATGTTTTGTTAGGTGAGTCGCCCTATGGTGTTTCCCTAATTCAGGTTTTAATTTATCTTTTAAAATCCTTGCCAACTTTTGCTTTTGGTTTCCATTTAGCTCGTTTATCCCAGCGGCTATTTCCTGACTTTTCTTTCTAAGTCCGATTTTCTTAACATTCCCCTTTTCCGGGATTCCTTGTATTAAGGCTCTATTTTTAAATTCTCTCCAATCCTTTCTGGCATTCCCTTCTATTAGGTTTTTTAATCTTCTTATTTCCTTCTTTCTTCGATTCCTGCTGAGTTTTGATTTCATCAACCTTGGAATTTCCTGATTCAGGTTTACTTCCTCTTCGCCGTCGTGCACTGCCAAACTCTGGTACCTATTACTACAAGGTACTCCTCGTACTTCCGGTGTAAATCTTCTGGGTTTTGATTTCGAACTTTGGGCTCTTTCTGAAATCATCGATAAGTCAGGTTTCGTAACCATTTTTCTCCTCACTTCTACTCCTATCTCTCTCCCGTGCTCAACTGCTCTACTGCTCCTCAAATTTAGTTTATTTCCGAATTGGGGTCCGTTTGCTTTTATCCCCTCTCCTACTATTTCAGTAGGTTTGGTTTGGCTTTTCTTACTATTGCTCCTCTCGACTACTGGTTTTCGTTCCATATCTCTCTGGATAGGTTTTGGCAGGTTAGTCGGTTGATATTCCATCTTGAATTCGACTCTGGGGTTGCTTGGTAACCACCAAACTTCGTTATCATAGTCTAAGGTAATTCTTGGGGCCTTAAGCATATCCGTTCCCAAAATTCCTATGGTTTTTAACTCCGGAACCAATCTAACCAAGATTCTCGTTCTCAATCCTCCAATCAATATAGGGATTAAAACTTGTCCTGTTATTTTTACCGTGCCTCCATTGGCTACTACCAATTTGTTTGACACGGGCTCCAATATTTTAATTCCTGAAATTTCAATTTTCCTAATCATTTCCTTTCCTACATAGGAGTGTGTCGCTCCTGTATCTACTAATAGTTTAAATAATTCGTTTTCGTATCGAATTATAATATGTGTTCTAGTTTCTTTTTGTAGGTTTTTATCCGAATTTAATTTCTCGGGCGGTCTGGCATCGACATTATTATTCCTCGAAGCCCGCCCCTCTAGTTTCCCGAACTCTGGTTCCTGCCCTAGCATTCCTTTTGGAAATGACCTTCCTTGTTGCAAAGGAAACATCTTATTTTATTTCTTGTCTCTCTATAATTTCTTAAGCTTCTTTCCTTCCTAATTTGATTTGATTGCATGGATTCCCTCTTTGGTTCTCTTTTAATATATTGATTCCCAAGTGTTTCCATTATCGGGGCGTTATCTTCCATGCTTGCCTCTTTTTAAAGCTTTGCGTCTGAATTTGGTGGTTCAATCTTTATTTCCTCCACCTTAATCCCTATATTTTCGATTTCACTATTTTGACCAATTTATTTCGGGGTTTGAGCGTACCGTCCTACTGGGTTCTCTATCATCTGTTGTCTGAAATTCGAGTTGCTGAAACGTCTTGAATTCGTGTTTTGCCTTGACGCTTCGTGCGTTGAATTCCGTTCCGTTACGCTAATAACCTGACCTCTTATTTTACCTCTGACAACTTCTGACTCCCACTCTTTGCCCAAATCGGTCAACTCTTCGAAGGTTCTAAAATCATTCCTTCTAAAATAGAGTTTATACTCGATATGCAAGTTCTCGTAGGCTTTACGTAATTCCCATTTTAGACTCTTTCGCGGATATAATCTGATAAATAATTTTCTGATTTACGTCAGATACGAAACGATGTCCTGACCCTGCTTATGGTTGCAGAATTTTATCTTTAGGTGGGTTTCCTCCAAAAATTTTTCGTCTATGTACGTACTTCTGAAATCCACTATGAAATCAGATAACGTACGCCATGACCTTTTGTTTACTAGAAACCAATCCTTAGCTTCATCCCTCAACAACGCATCCATATTCTCCAGTATGTTTGTCGTCGATTCTATAACCTGTTTTAAATCTCATCACGTCCTCCAAAAATAGAACGGGGCTATCAATTTTATTATTGGCGAATTTACATGGCCATCCTGACATGATTTGGAATGGCGTTTGGATCATTCTATGCTGTGGTGGCTCTTTATCCAACCACATCTCTCTTTCCGCAGAAGGTATCCTTGACCTGCGTACTGGTCTTTACCTTGACCTCCTGGGTCTTTCTGGCTGGAACATGGGCCTGCGTATCCAAAATTCGCTGTCGTCTGTGTCCGTTTCTCTTCTCAGATTTCTATCCACTCGCTGGTTTTTTATTCTCAAATGCGACAAGTCCCTCTCGACTTCGCTTTCGCCGCTAAATTCAAATTGGACGCTTCGCCCTTCATTTTTATCTCGATCAATAAAGTCATTTTTGCTCGTTCCAGCAGGAAGTTCTTGCTTCCTCAAAGGTTCATCCCTACTCAAAGATTCTAAGTGTCTATTAATCAATTCTTTAATTTTTAACAATTCTTCCCTTTGTTCGGAAGTTTGTCTTTCTTTATCATTAACGATTGTGTGCATCTCTTGCACGTATCGAGAATTTACTCCGCGAAACGAATCTAAATCTGTTGTTCTGTCAAGAACTTGTCTTTCAGGCTCTCAATTATTCTGTCCAGGAATGGTTTTCGAAATTTTTGGCAATTCCATATTTATTCTTCCGGGGGTAATCGATAGAATTTTGGGTATCGCACCCGTTCTGGCTCCTCGCTCTTGGTTAGGTAAGCTTGTGTCATCCCATTCCAACGTTTGCCTCGCTAAATCCCTAGAATCAGCTGTTTCCGGATTTGCGATATTTTCCAATATTCTATCTATATTTGTTTCTGGTCTATTACCTAAACCGGTTTCTCTTCGCGATATGAATCCTCTACCGCGGCCTAAAGATCAGGGGGGACCTATGCATCAAAAGCCCTGTGTTAATCGGGGTTGCTTCTCCTCCAATAGCCCCTTCCATCTCGTCCGAGCTGACACCTGTCATCCTCTCTGTACGGCTCGAGACAGATTCTGTCATTTTGTGTGAGGTTCCCCTTCCCGACCTGAGTTCCATTACTCTCCGTATGGCTGACTCAGACTGCTCAAATAATTTTATTCGATAACTTGGTGCAATTTAATTTGACACCCTGTATTTAAAATTTTATAAATTATTCTCTTAGAATATTTCAAATCTCCAGAATCTAAAAATAAGCTTGTTTTCGCCGAGCGAACAATACTTCGCGAGATACTGCTCGGACTCTGGGTGACCCCCACCGCTAACGCTCGGTTAATCTGACTAACGGTCAGCCTGCTTCTCGAAGATTCGAACCTATACTTCTATGCTATGCGAGGATTTTCGCGCTTCTATTTTATTTTCTAATTCTATTTTCAGAATTTCCACTTTTAAAAAAAAAACTAACCAAAAATTTAGTTTCTAAATTTAGGTTATTTATTTAGTTATCTTTAACTTTTATTTCCCTAAACAGGTTTCTCTTTTAGCGGTTTTCTCGCTAATTTCCTAAACTTTTCAACTTCACTTTTAAATATCGCACTTTCACCTCCTGAAAATACGAAAAGACATTCGCGAAAATAAAGAAAAACACAACGAATAATCAAAATATCACACACAGAACAGGTTATGCATAATTATTCATTAATTTGATAACCTAAAAACATGGAAAATACATATGCGAAATACTCAGTGCTTTTTTGGAGCACGCAGAACTTTTGTGAGACACCTCACGTAATTTTTCTCCGATCTGGCAGAACGAAGTCAAAACAGTTTATTTTTTCGCACTTGCTATCTCTCCTCACGACCTTGGATAGGGAAAACCATGGGTTTTTTATCGTTGGGCGCCAGGTATAATCCTTGGGGTTATCAAAGGATTATTCCACGGGATGGAGGAAAGTGAACTGTGAGAGGAGAAATGAGCAGAAATGCGAAAGTATTTCAATTGAAATATATACAGCGTTTATTCAGGATAACTTACATAATGGCACCGTCGTGCAAACGAGAATCAAAAGGCGTCGCGCCTACTCTAGAAATGGTTATCAACGGGTGACGGCCATGTCGTCCCCGACGGGGTGGAAACACAAGTAATCCAAATTAAGAAAGATGCACTAAGTGCAATAGTTCAAGGCGGTGCACTCACACGCGGTCACACCGTCGCGGAGATGCACGAAACAATTTATAGTGAACGGTACACAATGGTCGTACTGCGGAATGGCGAAAGCAGAGAAACAGCGTACGGCAATCAGTACTTAAGAGCCACAGACAGAAGTGAGACCGGAACGAGCGACCAGCCGCTCCGCGTCGGCTAACTTCGGCTAACCCAACCGAACATCAGCCCACTGGCCGGACAATGCCGACCCAATGCATGGGGACCGAGGGGGCATGACGTAACAGGCATGTTACAAACAGCGCATCACATATTATGCGAATGTGATGCGCTTGCTATATTTAGAGAAAAATATCTTGGGGACTACTTTTTGAGCCCAGAGGATTTTGACGACATCCCTTATAGAGTAATATACGCATTTGTCGTGAAAAGCTCTCTACTAGGCGAAGTGTAATGTAATGGGCATAGTACAATAGGTCTTACCGCAGTGCTATGGAGCATTTGTTTGCCCTGCCCGAATAATAATAATAATTACAATAATAATCTTTCGAGCCTCTGAAATTTATAATGTGTTTTTTTTTTGCTTTCTAGAAATGAAATAAAGAGTATACTGTGCATCACCTACGCTAGAGACCACTGAGACGCTCGGTCCGCGGAAGTTCTTTGAATTAATATATTGTAACAATTATGAATTATTTATGGTTTCGGAAACAGCTCTATACCTTTTACAGCATTGAGAAAGTCATTAAAGTATTTTCATGCATGCATTATAGTCACTTAATGGATGTAATTCTATGGAAGTGAATTTGAATGTATTTTTCAAATTTAAAATCTATTTTAAGTGAAAAAATTGTTATTATGTGTATGTACCTGCTTTAAGGGTATTTAAAAGTTAGTTTATAATTTGTTCTTTTGTTTCTTTCGTTTTTTCAAAGTTGCCTCCCGTAAATTGAACTATTACCATATTGAACTTTACATATTTTGTACTCCCCATTCATTAGTTTTGGGAGCGCAAGTACAAGTGATCAACGCTCTACATACTTCGTGTGTATATTTCTCAATTAAATTTCAAAATATAATTGTAATTTATATTTCAACTGCTCTAGCTGATTACTCAACGTAGGTACACTCCTCTCTCATGTTAGCGGTCATTTCGGTTGGTCGGCCACTAACACGAGAGAATTGAAAACAATGAAAACATTGCAGGTGGTGCTGTTTTAAAAACGACCGTTCACAAGAGTGGTGCCACATTTACCACATTACACTACTCATATTGAGTGATAAAATTAATTTACACTTTCACTTTCCGACTGTTGAATTTAAAAAATGAATAACTATCTTAAATAATATAGATTAATTATTAAGATGCAGATTAATAAAACTACAAACATTTGACAAGAGATTTTCATTCCATTCTATTATGGTAAGAAAAATGGTTGAAGGTATGTGACTAGTTAATAGCTTGTACTTTTAACTCGTAATAGGGAGTCATCTATAAAGAGTTGCTTTATAGATGAGCACTCTCAGTCACTCGCAGGCATCGAGTCAAGTTGGCGTGCATCTAGTAGTTACACCCTCTTCTCTCTCTCTCTCTCTCTTCCCCACCACCAAAAACCCTTCCCCTCTCTCTCGCATCACTTTTTAAATATTATATATATATACCTAGATATACATTTATTTAATTTTTTTCTACGACACAAGCACATCCAGTCGCAACTGCTTCCAGCACGAGTCACTTCAGCAGAACTCGGGTGTAATAAATTTAACGATCATGAAAGCTGTAGTCGAGAACCTCACCCTCAGGCGCCGCAACTTATCATAATTATAAAACGAAGAAGAGTAGGTGTCTCGCACAATCTGCCTCCACCGGACGGCATCGTAATTCTCACTTTCAAAAAGGAAGTCTTCAAAAATAATAATCAAGATACGTATACCGTCACAGAAAATAAATTTAAAAAATGGTCTTACGCCCAGGAATGGTAAAATTCTGCTTTAAAATTTTCTGAAGTAATTCTTCGAGTTATCTGGTGTCCTACATGAAAGACTTATGTAATATATCAAATTATGCAAATCTTAATAAAAGTTTATTTTTATTTAAGAGTGATGGATAATACAGTATAGCAAATCTGTCTGTAACATTTTAAAACATTAAAAAATGACGAACTTAATAGTTTCTAGTAATGGTAAATAATAATAATAATAATATTAAACCATAGGGCTTATCAGCATCTTAAATAAAGGGTTCAGTGCTCTTCTAATCAAGAGGAGTTGCATGGTCATTAGGATGATGTGATCAGGGAGTATGTCACGTGATCGATGGAGGGATCAATAAGGGCTTATTTCACATAGGCTGGATTCTCAACACAGCGGCGCAGAGATTTTTTTTTAAACGAGCCCGAACGCGTGCTTTAGCGTGCAGAGATGAATCCTATTTTTTTTTAATTTTCCTGCGTTAACGCGTCTCCCGTATTGACCAATGAGGAATCAGTCCACGAATTTCGAGATATTTTGATATTCGATGTATATGATTTTTTTTAGAATAGGACTAAGGAGGCTTTGCACTACGCACGCCAACCCAACTTTTATTTGAAATCAATAATTTTATAAATAATTATTATTCATTTATTTATTTTCATTTTTTATAATATAATGATAGAAATTTAGATTCTTTTTGAGTAAATTTTATTGTATTTTAATATTATTTTTACCAAACAAAGATCAAGAACGGCGTACAACACGTGTTTTTTAGGGAACTAATAAGGGGAAATTTATCGTGGGAGTCAATATAGACGTATCTTAATAATAATAAGGAAGTATCTCACGTGGGCTATATTCTTTATAGAGGTGGCAACGCTGCGGTGGGTGGAAGATCTTTCTATAATATTGATACATGTATCATTATTATAAATGATATATTATTATATTAATTCCTATATTACATATATATTATAATACACTATATATTATGCTATTATTATAGATAATAGTTATATTATTTCTAATAACTTTTATTACATGTTGTATAATGAATTTGAATTTATCGTACTTCTACGTTACACGGAAAAAAATGCATGTTCGTGTGGTAGAAACGAATAATTACTGCTGAAAAATGAACAAGTAGTGTATTGGCACGACTCATTCATATCGACACGACTCATTCATTAAACAGTAACGCTAACGGTCCGTTTTTTCCATACGAAGTGGCGTGAAGAGGCACCACTCGACTGACAATATAACGTTGCGCGAAACATCGTTAGTACAATTATGTTCCCGAAGAGGCTAGGATTTGAATAGTAATAAAGGCGAATATTAAGGATTTCAGATATATCTAAAGAATTGGAATTATGAGAACACTAGCTATGAAGTTTGTGACAGAGTGTTTTTCACTTGTCACTTATCCTTGCTGGCACCGGTGGATGTTAGGTATTAAAATCTGGAGTTCCAGGCGAGAGTCAATATTCCATAAAGGGGTCATCTTAATTTGGGTGGATCATTATTCTAAATCATTTTTTTTGTTTCTTTTTTTTATGTAACGAGAGTATTATGTCTTGGCGTGACACCTTTTACTGAGCCCGAAGTTCTCTTAAGGGTTGATTCAGACTATGGGCCGACTCTCTGGATTTCGCAAGGGTGGTGTTCTGCTGGTTTCCGGTTTCTTGGAGTCAGCCATCTCTCAATAAAGGACTTCAAGAATCATGGAATGATGGGAGTTTAGTCTTCTTGTGACGAATGGGTGTATTCAATTATATTCGATTCTAATCGAATGTTATAAAATTGTCTAATTGGCTAAAACTTGTCAACCTGTTGATCTAAGCGCTTAGATTGGTCAATTCCACAAATTATAACGTATGAGTTGTCTCTCGTCAAGAGAATACTCACTCTCGTTTGGAACGTCGTAGAGTCAAGAGTGACTGTTAAATTTGTGAATTATAGATTGGATCTTTGGAAGTTGACTAGCAGTTTTTCTGTACCGATTTAAGGTTGGTGTTAGTTTCTTGGCAAGCAGATTGTTTAATATAAATCATTTTTGATCTGGTCTTTTGAGTGCTTCGCCAATTTCTAATAGAGTGATTTTGTGTATAATTGATTTTTTGTGCCTTAAATTGGTCATAAACAACATTGAGAGTTTGACTTTTGTAAACTTCGGCTTGGAGTATTTATTCTTTCGTAAATTCAAAAATGTTTCTTATTAAAATATTTTTGTAATTTTTTTATTGTTTGTTAAATTCTGGTCAGTATAATTATTGATTTAACCCTATCCACACCTAATTTAAAGAGTGATTTGTATAATAACAGTATTCTAAATGGTTAGAAAGTTTTGAGACCAGCAAAATAACTCTATCATAAGTTGTATCAACTTTTGTGCTCATTCTATGAGAATTTTGCTTCCTGTAAGCAAATATGATAATATTTGTTTACAAAAAAAAATTAAATTAAATTAATTAAATTAAATGCCTTTATCATACAGTTGAATTGATTCATTTTGACACAAGGAATCTGTAATTTTGTTACAACAGTTTTGAATTTTGATTATTTGAAAAGTTATAGTTATAACCATAACTTTGTGAACCACTTAATTTTTATTTATAAAAACTAATTTCCTATGAGAGGATGTGAATCACAATTTTATTTGTAAATAGATGGAGAAATGTTTGTCCATTATAGCTTGAGAATTTTTATTTTAACACACAGATCAATTTAAATAAATGGAATGACATTGAGATGGGTTATCGGATCGAAGTCTATCACGGAGGGGTAGTTTTTTAACACGAATACCATAAGATACTGGTTATAAATATTCAGGTCATTAAAACAAAACACAAAAAGAGACTTAAAATCTATTTTGTCAGATTTGAACTCCTTTCTAACAGATGGGTCTAAGAATCTGAGAACTTACTTATTCGCCTGAATATTTTTATTGATCACCCGAGGATTGATAACTATATACTAAGTCACGTGAGGCTGAAGATCGTAGGGAATCTGATTCGAGACAATCCATTGATGCCCTGTCTATACTTGTAGGATGCTAGTGAACGAACAAGATTGATTCTTGGGTACTGAACCACATCGCCAATGATCCTAGGTTTCTTCTTGATGGGAGAAATTTTTAAGGGAGACGGATGAATGCTCAAAATCTCATCCGAGTCTGTGATATCGGAAGTGACTACGGTGTGTCTGGGCGGAGTATTTTCCTCTTCATCTGAAGAGAGACACACAATTGTCGGTGAGTCGCGAGTTCGTGATTGTTACGTTCCGTAAGTGCACTGAAAAAAATTTGGTGTAATTGCTGTAACGTATATTCCAAATCAAAGGGACAGTTCGACCAAGAACAACCGCTAGCAAATTTCGACACCTCAACATAATTACCGAAGGGCGCCATGCGTCTCTTATAACGCCGCTCCAAACAAAATCCAAAATTCTAAGGCCTGAGACTTTATTCCTACTAGCTAGTCGTAAAGGGATTTCGTGGGGGCGCAAGACGAATTAAACCACATGATTATGAAATTATGAAATAATATAAGTTTATTAAATATAATATGAGAAATGAAATGAAGAAAAGAAACAGTAGTTTGATAAATTCTAGCAAAAGAGAACAAATACGTTCTCTTCAACAGTCGTAGTTTGAGGTACACTCAAGTTACGTAAGGTACAGTACGATCAAAAAGTTGTTACGTAATCAGAAATAACTAATATTTTACATGGTAATCAAATTAGTGAGATCCAAGTATCTCAAAATTTACAAAGAATGAATTTTATTTTGTCGAGAAGTAATTTTAAGTGACTTTAATCTGGTCCAAACGGTAAAAGAAAATTACATAAGAATCGGAAACAATATTAACTTTATCTCCATTCATTAGATTCTTCGAAAAACGCGAAAAAGAGAATTACGCATCACGCCTCAAAATGGCTGCGTCACTGGACCTTGGTCCGCACAAAGAAAAGACAATTCTAGAGGAGAACTAGAATCCTGGCACAATTCATTTCACAAATTTATTAACAAAGCTCAAAAGGTTACTGGGAGCCAAAAGATTACGAGCCTACCTTACTAATTAAGCACTCGTCCAAAAAAAAAACAACTCCCGCAATTCAAAAAACTCTAAAAACAGTAAATTTCATGTCAACGAATGGTGACGGCCAACACAGAACTGGTGATTCGTTTCCCTTCTCGTCCGAGCGTCGCGTCGTCTTGCCACGTATTCGGCATACCGAGAGCTGCTGCCCTATATTGCGGCGAGTCTTGAGTAATCATATAGATAGTACTACGAGCTCAAACATGGCCGCGTCCTCGATTTTGACAGTTTGTCAACACGGTCGAGCTTAACACCATTAATTGCAATCTTTGCATGGTATTACAGCATACTACTGCAGTCAGGAGGATGAGAATCTTCATAAAGACAGACAATACTCGGACGACTAGCGAAATACGAACGATAGTCTGTGGTTTCATATATTTTAGTGCCAGAATTCCTGCTCCTAAATAGAAGGAAAAACATCTAAATATTTTATCGGTAAAACTTAATAATAATGTATCATTAACACCAGTCCATACTTCCACTCATTCCTTTAATTCTAGTTTAAGTTCCTGCTGGCCGTATATTTTATGTTTTTTTTTAGGTCATCTAACAGTTCTGGAAGAGGATCAGTAGTAGTTAAAAATCACCACGTTACATTGCTGTCCCATGTGGTAGAGATGTTGCGTTAAATGCGACAAGAGTTGTGCCAATTACATTTGAGCACGCTGCTTTGTGGGATAGCAGTACTCCTTTTTGACAGAACAGTTGACAGTAGTCGAAGGAATACAGTGCTCCTTCCGGCAAAGGGAGAGTTACAGTATCTCTACCAAATTTTTTTCAGTGTGGCGCAAAGAGAGTCCTTAAATGCTTTCGGTTCCTTTTGTAGGGAGGTGGAATTGGGAGGTGCTTCCCAGGACTCGAGTTTGCATTGAATTCCAATACTGCTCGTCTTTTGGCCAGAATCCGACGTCATATATGTGGACGCTTCGTTTTTCGAATGGAGGTAGAGGAGTAGTCAATCATGAGTTCGAAAAAGAATAGTTCATAGCCAACACAAAATCACAGATTGAGTTGGTAAACTGGACAGTTTCTCATGCACTCAGGACATGCGAGGAATATCACATGGGTGTTTATGTTGACACCATGGTTGAAAAAACACATGAGAGCTGTAGGGATTTTAATCTGCACTGCTCTGTCAATGTACATTAGGTTCGCGTATGGTCCACTTTGCACTACACTGTCATTGTACACTGGATTTGTGTATTCACTTCCGATTCACTGTTGGTAGTTTCTCGGGACCCTTGTACCTATATCTACAATCTTCTATTTGGATTGAGTCGATTTCTTCTTTTCTTCGATGATTTGCTTTCTTCCATCGATGCGCTGAGATCATAAACGTGTACAAATATTTCTTCGAAAGAATGAGAACGCACGATTTAGGTGGTTCTCGACTCTTCAAGCTGAAATATATATTTTTTCGTAAGAGAACGCACCATATAGTGGTCCCCTTATCTCACGAATGTAGTAATGAGCAAATAATAGACAATGAAAACATGATTGAAGAAAAAAAAACAGAGGTATTCACAATGTATTTACGAACAAAGAGTTTTTCAAATAAGTGACAGTGATGTAATTACTCGCAATAGTTTGGATAATGCATTGCCACTTGAACACTGATTGGTTCCCGTGTGTGGAGAAGTGGTAACTGTGAATCTTTCACAGTGGGGGACTTCTCCAACGCACGTTTTTTGTACTGGGTCTACTGATATCCAAAGCAGCGGATGCGTGCGCAACTCGTCTGAGCAAAGACGTTAAGAGATCAAAGCGAGAGGAAAGTAGAAGGAATGAGCAACCGATTGTTGGCTGCTTACAGGCGACAACTTCCTTAATTTTCAGTTAAATGCATTAATCATACAGGTCAATCGATTCGTCTTTACACAAGGAATCGTTAATTTCCTGTCACGAGCTTTGAATTTTGATTATTTGTGAAGTTATAGTTGAAAAATCAATTTTAGACAAATTTTAAAAGTACATAAAATTTCTAAAATTAAATATTTTGTTAAACCCTTGTCATAGAATCAAGGTTTTATAGGGTGGAATAAGTGTAAAATTTCTACACACACGTTCTAGAGATATGGTGGGCACAAAAAAAAGGGAACACACATACGCGCGGACAATTTTTCAGGACATAATACTAGACATATTCCACTTAAAGTTTATCCTAAAAAAACCTTTTTTACAAAATGGATTTTGTAACCACCATAAAGCTTCCTCCGTGAGGAAGCAAAAACAAAGAGAAATTGATAAATAATAATGAACAAAAGGGAATCGATTTGAAAAAAGAATTGTGCATATATATGTATTAAATGAAATTATATTTTCAAAGCCAGGAATTTTACTGACAGGACTCACTTTTTTTGCCATAAAATAGTAATAAAATTTAGATGTAAAAATTAATGAAGACTACTACAATCAAAAACTTAGTCTAACGAAGAAGTTTATTGAACGTAGTTGTTTATATTATAACAAAGAGCAATTGTGAGAATGAATAGAGAGAGAGAGAGAGAGTGAAAATGTCAAGTTTTGTAGACGAAATTTTGGAGAAAACTAGTGTTACTTGTATATAAAATTTAATTGATGGTGACTTTTAAGTCACCATCAATTAAATTTAAGCGAAATGGAAATCAAGTAGGTAACTATAAATTATAAGTTTCGACGTTAAATTTAATTGTTTTTTTTACCGAAGGAAAAAGGGGAAAATCTTTTATTGAAGTTGTGCCGGACTCTTCTAGGACGGGTGTAGACCTACCGACTAAACCTACAACCTTCGTTTCTTTGACCTATGGATCTACTCACATTACTACCCGTTAAGGCTTAACTTCGTGAGCAGAGGTCACTTTAAAGTCATGTTAGTGACTCTTCCGTCATCCCTGTCATCGCGGAATCCTTCCTGTCTGTGGTTCACCCGTTGCTATCAAAACTCCAGCTCTCGAGGATCTTGTCGCGCATAGTTTTGACAATAAATGTCTCTATGATCGTCCATTTCTCCTCTGACTCCACCATAAGAGAGACCACATTTTCAGACTGAACATCTATGCCCGTTTCGGTATTCATCTCTTTTCGGTATGTGTGCCACCTAGGACAAGCGAATAACGTGTGCTTAACGTCATCGATTGGGTTGTTGCAGAAGTCACGAGCTTCCGATTCCTTGACTTTGATCATTTCAGGTATGAATTGAAGTATCCATGTCCGGTTAGTGCTTGTGTCAAGTAGTATCCGACTTCATCATGCTTTCTTCCTAACCATGTGTAGTTGAAGAATGAGCTGGTTTGTCCATCTGCTCGTGTTCGATTTAAGCCAGCATTCTTGTCATCCGCGCATTAGTGTGATTTCCTTCCTTTCCAGGGCTAGAAGATCTACCGGCGGGACCCTTGCGAGGACCAGTATTGCACTGGTAGAAACTGTGCGGAAGGCTGAGGCGATCCTCAGTGCGACACCTCTCTGCGCCGATACCAGTATTTTGCCTATTGAGTAGTTCTTCGCGACCGTCGCCCACACTGGCGCTGCATAAAGCAGTTTAGAGTGGAAGACCAATGCGAGAATTCTCCTTTTCGCTTCTATTGCTCCCTCCACGTTGGGCATTAGCCTGGAGATGTTTCCTTTGCTTTCGATAGCCTTCTTGATCACTTTGACCACATGGTGGCGGAAGTTTAGTTTCCTGTCCAGCTCAACTCCGAGGTAGGTGAGTTGGCTTTTCCACATTACTTCCGTTCCCTCCAGCTTTATTTTAGGGATCCTAAAGGATCTCCTATCAGTGACCAACACTGCGTCTGTCTTGTGTAAGGCCATTTTGAGACCTCGCCCATCTAGCCAGCGCTTGGCTCTCCTCAGAATTTCGTTGACCCTCAACTTTAGGATGTCAGTTCAGTACCTTTGGACAGTTTTATCTTTAGTAAGTCATCGTATGTGATGTTCCATAAGATAGGTCCTACCCTTGAGCCCTGCGGTGCGCCGCATGTCATTTCCTCATTGACGGTTCAGGAATCTCCTTCGTAACTCAACCATCGATTGCTCAGATAGTTATCGAGCATTCGTATTAGGTATGCTGGTACCCTTTTATCCTCGAGAGCTTCGATGCAGTTTTTTCATCGCGTAGAATTAAAGGTGTTGCGTATGTCTCTTGAGACGAGAGCGCAAAACCCCTTCTTCTTTAGTCTTCCGGTCTTGTACCTTGCCTGTTTTGCCATTTCGACGACTATCTGGTGTAACCTGTAGATATTAAAAGGTATACACTGCGTATACTCGACAGTTAAAGGTTTGTAAATTTAATAGAAAATGATACTCAAATGAAGGCAGAAGAAAGAGAATCTAAAGTATGAAATAAAGTGTCAAATTAAATATTATGGAAGGTTGAGTAGGTTCTCGTAAATAAGCTTTGAATCGCCCTTTGTTTAATAATAATACAGACCAGACCTTTATTCACACACAATAATAGAAGTAAAGGAATCGATCAGATGACCATTACGAACGAAATAGACATTATTTATAATAACAGTAACGTATCGATCAAGTATACATGACATTATCATCCAATTTTAGATTTAAATGAATAAAATTCCCCAACTTTAAATAATATATCGAGAACTTCCGAAATGGAAAAATTTAACGGCTAAACGAAATTATGCGAATTACAAGATATAATGACCCAAAAACAAAGAAAAGCATACATATGAAAATATAGCATCAAAATTATCGGAAATTAAACAATAGTATGCAAAAGAGTCAGTAATAATCGATAGCAGAAGGTCAATTTAAAGTTTCACAGCATATAATTATTTACGTCGTTAATAGAAAACAATGTATTATAGTCAAACAAATTAAAAATCGAGGTGAGAAAATGTGGTACATAATACTAAAATTATAGTCGCAATAGGCGACGAATTCATAACAATGACAAAATAAAATATACAATAAACAAGAAGAAAAGCAAAATTACATAACGATACCCAAATAAAAACTTGAGGATTGGATGGAGATCGACGGCTGGCTCTTACACGATGACAAACGGTCGGAAGAGAGGCGAAGAGACATCAAATCCTCCGAAATTTATGCAAATCGACGGAGGAATCGCTCCTACAAAAGCTGGGCCCCAAAACCAAACCGATATCCTTCTGACCGTATAAACGAATCCCCAAAACCATCCAGAGCGTTCTATTGAGAGTTAAATAGCCATCAAAGAGTCAAATGCGAACACGCCACACTAAAATTATACAAATTTAAAAAATAGACACTATTAGCACTACCAATCACAAAATTAAACACTTCAACTTATGGTGAATTCAAAATAAATGCTATACCTCTCAGAATCCCTCTGAGCACGAGAGAGTGGCACAAAAGATGCCCTATAGTCAAGCGAGCAATCCAAAGATAGAAGGATTTCAATAATTGTAACCGCTCGCCCAACACCAAGCCTCTTCCCACTCCCCCCTCTACCGATTATATGAATTAATGTGATTGGTTTGGCTCTTAGCGTCTCACATTCATACATCTTATTTCTAATTCCCCGCGAAATTATAAAGCTACCGCCTCACTGGATTTTGAACAGGCTGTATTCCCCGGTCATGTGACTGTCCAGCCTTTGGAGAATCAGCCCTTCCAGGAGCTTCCCCATCAAGTCCAGGAGGCAGATTGGCCTGTAGGACGATGTCTCGTTCAGTGGTTTGTCTCCCTTCCTAAGAAGAACCAGCTAATGTTTCTTCCAGTCGTCGAAGAACACTCCTTTCTGGAGACAGGCATTATATGTTTCTAGCAGCATTTCCGGGTACCCCACGATTATCTTTCTCAAGATTCCGTTCGGTATCTCATCCTGCCCTGGTGCTTTTCCCGTCTTCATTTTGGCTCCTACCGACTCTAATGTGAAGAGATCTTCCTCGTGTACGACGTCCTTCTATTCCTTTCTTGCCCATGCTCCTTCCCGTAGAAACAGAGCCCTTCCGATTTCTCTGACCCACTACGGGTTGTCAGGTTCTGCGGTTTTTTGTTTAGATACCAATTTCTTGGTAACTATTTGGTACGCCAAGCACCATGTGTCTTTGTCAACTTCAGCGATCAGGTCCTTCCAGCACTTTGACTGGCTCTTTTTCAGCACTTTCTTGAAGGCTTTCTTCGCCTTCTTCCATGTGATTTCAGAGGACTTATTTCCCTTGGACCGGGTGCTTTCCCTCCTTGCTTTCAGGCATTCCTTTCGCAGTCGAGACAGTTCCTCGTTCCACCAGTGCATGGAGTTTTCCACGCGCCTCTCGAATTTACATCTTGTGACACATGGGTCGCATGCAGCGGTCACTTTACTTCGAGTTGTTTCCGCTAGGGTTTTCGTCGTTTCGGGTTTTTCCACCCAGTTGAGCTCGTCCATGAGTCTCATTTCTTCCAGGAAGCGCCTTAGCTTAGTTTCATCGATTTTCCTTGTATTCCAGGATGGATATTTGATCTTTTTATTTACGTCATGTCGCCTTTCCTTGCTTCCTGCGTTGGCTGACCGAGAACTCTATGTACTTATGGTCGAGAACATTCCAATCTCTTATTCTCCTGGCTATTCCTGTTGTCGCTATTTTCAGGTCGATGATCGATCCCGATTCACCTCTTGTGAATGTCAACACTTGACCTACATTAGCAACCGTTAGGTCGCTTCTAGCGACCATCTCTTCGACGATGATACCTTTCTGTCTAGCTTGGTTTCACCCCATTGTGGCGATTTGCTGTTAAAATCGCCTGTTATGAGGACTTCTTTCCCTGCTGACCTTATGCTGTCTTCGAGGTCCAGTATCTCCGCTTCGAACCTGTTCGGGTGGTCGTTCGGCGAAAAGTAGCAGCTGTAAATCCGCATACCTTCCACTTCTACCCACACGTATCCACTGTCGGTTCCCCGAACTTGACCTAGTTGTAGTTTTGGGTTAAAGACCTGGAACCCAGCTCTGCCAGTTGCGTCTTGGTACCAGGTCGAGAGGTCTGACTTTTTACATTGCTCGCTAAAGAGCAATATATCGGCCTTTCTCTCTCTGGCCGTTTGCTTAAGCAGATTCAATGCTGCTCTACTCCTACACAGGTTCAATTGGAGCACCCTTATGTTCCCCGTGTGCTCCTCCTGTTCTTCAGCCCCATCTTGAATGTGGGGCATAAGCGGCTGCCTGGAATGTGGTTGAATTCCGCTATTCCCCTGTCCACACATGTCGTGCACTTTGGCGCGTTCGTGCATTCCCTGTGTTTGTGGTCCCTTTCGCCGAACTTCCAGCAGGATTCCCTCCTGTCGGGCCCACTGCAATTCCTGATTGTGTTGGCACAGTACACGCACCACCTACAGTGTAGCAGTTGTACTATAGGCTCGGTACGACTGCTCTCCTGATTTTGGGACAGGAGACGCACCGAAGCTGACCAAAGTAAGGGATAAGTATAGTTGGTATAGTGCTTACGCGGCGGTAGGATGTCTGCTATACTAAAATGGGACAGAAGAAGCCCCAAACGAGTGGATAAGATTCATCCTAGCGTTTGGCACTGTTGGTATCCTAGTTGGTACGTCTACTGTACTAATATTCTTTCCGTGTGTGAACAGCTTGCAGGGTATCTCCATATCGGCTTTTCCCAACTTCGCCATCACGTCTGTAACAGTTTCCTCCTCCGTTGTCATTTCATCATGGTTTGAAATTTAATTGGTTTGAAATTCGGGGTTCCTTCCCCTAGCTAGTTTTTGTCCACCTCAGGTATTTAATTTCCTCGATACCACCCATATCTGGGAGGCGTTCCCCTATAAAAGGTTCTGTGGGACCGAGTCTGCTTATACTCAAAGAACTCGCAAAAATATTCTGAGAAACGGACTTAGGTCACCATCAAGGAAGTGGTGTTCATCAAGGACTTAAAAGCAGAAAAAGAAAAACAATAAAATACTAGTAATTAGAGAAGGGCTGCGCAAGGGATCCCGATGTTAATAAAAAGCTATTCGGAATTAGTATATTTTTAGTTTTGATAATAATATTTATCAATTTACATTTCGAATTACGATATTTGAACCTTAATAATAAATGTTAACGATTATTCACATATAAAATCACATTCAAATTCATTTAAAGAATTCTTACATTTTATTTAATTTAAACTACAGAACAACGTTAGACATTGTTTCCTACTTAAAAGACTCAAATACATGACAAGTCGTATATCATACAGTAATGATTAGTGTATCCTTTTTTCCGTGTAGAAGTCACATTTACAAGTGACAAAAATTCTTTGAAGATATAATATGAAAACGAGTAATGTTCAATAATTAAACATCTGCAGATTCTAGAAAATGTGTGCGTTAGATTTACGATTCTGCTTATCTATATTAAAAAAGAACAGTTTCTTTGCAATTGTCATATTTTATTTCCATTGTAACATTAATTTGCATTCGGAAAATCTTGAAAGTATGAATGAAAACTTCATAGAAAAGAATTTATATGTTGGTATTCACATTACTTGAATATTTGATTACAGTGTGACACGGATAAAATAGTTTCTGAATCAATTGAAAACATATTTTAATACAAGTTCTTGAAGATTTCATACACTGGTGATGATCCAAGGGGTTAGAAGGCAAGGTGGCTTGCGCCTTGGAATTAATATTCTATTGTATAATAAGTTTTTGATATCTTGCTACTTGACATGGAATTTGTGAAGATAAAGTATCAGAAGAATAAAAGAGGTTCAGTGAATACGAGTTGTACACATTTTTCTGTAAAAGAACCGTAATTCTATAGGACAATCAAGTCCATATGATACTCCAATACTCTGGTGAAGAAAAAAGTGGTAACTGCTTAAAAGTACCCTCAATTAAAATCAACGAGCTTTCTTGGAGACTGAAATGCTTCTGCAGGTCAATAGGGACGGTAAGATACCGTAGGACTTGCACATTGTATGAACTAAATCTTTACTGAGTAAAGTCAATAAGAAAAAATTTCGTCTCTTTTTTCACATTAATTTTGTTGCTAGAACGAAAGAAATGTATTTTCCGTGAAAATTTTTATAAAAAAATACTTAATGTAGAAAATGCATTCGAATATAAATATCGGACAAATCTAAGTGGGAAAAAGTTGTGGTGGAAATAATAATAATAATAATAATTCCAATAATAGCAATCAATAATCATAATTTCCTTAACATTTAATTATATTCATTAATTCTACATGTGAATTGATTCGTGTGCACGTAAGGAATTTTTCTTTCCTGTACATAAGCTTAGAATTTTGATTATTTGAGGACTTATAGTCGAAAAATCAATTTTACCAAAATTCTAAACATACATAAAAATTGTAAAATTCAAAATTTTGAAAAATCCTTTGGAAAGTTTTTAGATATTGATGGTGCCAATATACCCTACTTTCATCAATTTATCTACAACTGTTTTTAAGTTAAGATGACGATAAAAAACGGCGACATCCATATCACACAAACACACATATACACATCCGGAAAATTGATCACAATGTTGTATTAGACATTTATCAAGTGAGGAAAGTCTAATTAAACCATTTTAAACATATCGGAAAATGTAACAACTAGAAAGCTTCCTCTGTGAGAATGCGAAACTTATGGAATACATATGATTAATGGTATCTGAGTATACACAAATGTAGAATATATGAATATTTTTAAAATAAATTAAACGAGAAGTAAAACGTAATTTTAGTCAAATATTTATACCTTACATGCAAAACCCACCAGTATACAATGAAAGGAGAATTTATTGGGAGAAAATTGTGTTAAAGGGAAAGAAAACTGGTTCTAGGGGAGATACAAAACATTCTAACAGAATAGGAGGGTTGGTGCCAAAGGCCCTATCTTATCATATATTCCCTCGTTATTCGACGACAAGACTTTTCTGTGAAGGGTCGATGGGTTCAACATCAACACCTTATCAAAACTACATACTGACCTTCGAAACTCATTCTCCATGCTTTTTAGTTAGTCTCAACTTTCCTCCTAAAATACACATTTTTTCTGACCTTTCTCATAAAATATGTGTTTTAGAATATTTTAGGGGTATAATTAATATTCGTTTAATTTTTAATTTCTTATTTAAAAAAGGTTAAAAGTTTTTGTTCCAAAATTTCAACATCATGTCAAGAATAGGTGGAAGGGGATGGTAGGATAGTCATTCACACCGCAATTCTTATTATTTATTTCTGATTACACTGAAACCTAGATTTGAATCACCTAGATTTCTATCATTCTGAGAAGTTGGGTTGCTCCCAAACATTGATGAGGTGAGGTGATGAGTTGAGAAGAGAAGCACCATGAGATCGACAGTGCTCGGCTCGACAATAGCGTAGCCACAAGTGGTTAGTACCCGCTAAGTAAGTTAGTTCCAGTTCGTAAAGGGAACACTGCTACATATGCCGTTGACGTACGACCTGCACGCTCCCTTGATATTTGTCCACTGTCCAACCAATTTCATTATTTATTAATTTAATTTTGAAAGGTTCATTTAAATTCAAGCAAGATTCATTCGTTCGAAGGACGCCGCTAATTTCTAATTTAGTAATTATCGAGGAAAGTCGCAGGATTAGCGAATTCCTATTCTAATACGAACATACATTTCAGTAAATGTCATAGTATTACCTTACTGCTCACTTCTATTCACTGGTTATGCATGAAGTGAGCAGTAAGCCTACTGACATAAGCGTTCCTACATCAAAATATTTCAAATACGAAACATGGTCTCATTAAACATAATTTTATATTTATTTTGAATTGACAAAATTAGAAATATAAATATATAAACCATGAAAACTAGAATTATTATATTATAAACTGAAACACACAAATTGGGTTAGAAGAAAACGAAGTTGGTGGAAATCGAACACGGGTCTCCTGGGCAGCAGTCGGATGATTTTCCATTTAACTACTATGGATTATGAGAGCGAGAATGGAAATGAGCAAAGTAGTAAATACGTAAATAAAGATATAGGTAGACCCTCCCTCTTAGAGGTGGTATACATAAATATTCATTTATTATACGAGTCCCCAGGTATACCTGGCCTGAAAGTATTGAAGTTTTCTCATAGGAGAATCATTTGTCAATCACGCTTCAAAAATTTATTTCTGGATGAATTTCCTAACTTTTCAGAAAATTTGCCAATATTCACCCAAAAAATTCTCAAACATTTTTGGAAAAAAATAAACAAATGGAATTATTTCCAATTATTGAAAATTCATTAATTAATGTTGATAAATATTCTACCAGAGAAATATTAATGATTTTCAGTAAAAAAAAAAAAGAATTATCATTTAAAATTATTTAAACAAATCGAATTCGCTTAAAAATTAACTTATATGGAAAATCAAATATTTCTGGGGAAAATTTTCAAGAAGTTTTAGTTATTTTTTAATTTCCAAATAATTAAGGAATATTCCCTAATTTTTCGGAATATTCCCTAAGAAATCGTTGGGAGATTTCCCGAAATTTTTTGCATGGTAGATTTGGGTTTTCAGGAGGAAAAATTGCCCCCCCCCCCTAACACTGATAGTGATAATTTTGTTAATTGCTTGCTACATGAGCTCTAAAAGATTAGGCTGACAGAAGTGTGCGTCTAAAATTAGTGCTTCCGGAAGAAAATGATGAAATTATTAACAATGTTATATGAAATTAGGAATATTTCTTAAATTAATAATGTTATCTTATAGTCGAAGGTTGAAATAAGTACACGTGCCAAATTATTACCAAACAATTCTATTTAATCTTATTTGTACTGCAATAAGAAATGTAACTGTTTCATACACTTATATTGCAAAATAAATAATGAGATAATGAGCGTTATCTATATAGATGTACCAAGTACAAGGGGCAGATTAAAAAAAAAAGGACATTTACTATAAATTGCTAACTGCGAAATTATAAGAGAATCTGTTTCGTCTTTTAGGCAAGATGAGGATAATTTTTCCGGCTTTACTTTTTGCCCTTGTGGTTTTCTTTGATTCATTTGGTAAGTACCATATATTACTACTAATTATTTGACGAAGTATTCATAACTACATTTAGAAATTTTGAGACGTATGAATATTCCACAAATTTCATACAACGTAGGTTTTATTTTGCCGAAAATCAAGTTTTCGAATACCTATTTACCATTCATCTGAATTTTCGACTGGCATAATTTATTTCATATTGTTCAAAATTCTTTTTACTATATTTTTTACTAAATGTATCGAATTTTTATTTGCCATAATTTCCCCATTTCAGAGCTTCGATTCACATTTATCTGGATTGCTACTTCGCATGATTCATTTTTACTAATAACCAGATAACCTAATTTCCATTTGCACGAATTTCCATTTTTCAAATATTTCGTTTATCCGAATTATTATTCGACATTATTTTGATATTTCCAAATTAGCATATATCCTAATATTTATAAGAGATGGGCAAGACATTTAATCTGTCCATTAATACATTAATTCGTTAATTAATGGGGTTAAATTTTTCGTTAATTGTTAACGGACTATCGGGATTAACGGACTATTTAACTTTCTTTAACTTCCATTAACCTCCGTTAAGGCAATGTAAGAGTTACTCGATCCCAACCTTACTGACAATTTTTTCTCTGCAACCTTATACTTGTACATTTATTGAGATATCAAATTGAAAATTTCTTAAATTGAAGCTAAAGCATTAAGGTACGTTTATCTGTCCTAAATATTGAAATTTATAAAAAAAATTTTCGAAATTTTTTTTTTATTTTTACAAAAATTTAAGACCAGATAAACATACCTTAGTATATTTTCTTTAATTTTAGAAATTTTCAATTTGAAATTTCAATAAATGTACAAGGAAAGTTGCAGAGAAAAAAAAAGCAGGTAAGGTAGGAATCGTGTAAGTCTTACATGGTCTTAACTCAACAAATTTTTTAACTGAACCATTTGCTGCACTGCGCAAGTCACTGAAGGATACCGTCTTAGGTGAGCAAGTTATGGTGGATTTGTTCATGAAATACCACACAACAGAGCGGATGTTCTCCAGGGGAATTTAAACGAAAAGATCGATGAAAATTTCCACATGCTTTTGTCCATAAAGGGCAATTTGAAACATATGAACAATTGTCAAGAATAGTCTACATAGTCCATTTGTACCTTTATCATTTGTTTTCGTTTCGCAAAATCTTTGTAAATTTCACAAATTATACACACTAGTGTTCCCATACTCTTCAGAAGGAAACTAAAAAAGAATTTTATAATCTTGATACATTTTTAGATGGATTCAGGGAAGAGTGGAAATTTTTGTTTGTTTGTATAAAAAGTTAACTTTAACGATTAACGGATTAATTTTAACTTTCGTTAAATTTTTGATTAACGAATTGATTATCTGATTTAACTTTTTATTAACTGTGCGCAGCTCTGCTAATATTCATTAGGTATTGTTTAAATAAATTTAGTAAACAAATGAAATTAAGTTCGACTGACTTGGCTATTTTTTATTAGAATCAATTAAATTTTTTTAACAGAATCAATAACTAGTATTTTGGCATCATGTCTTGCTGTTACACTTTTTACTAAGGCGACAATAATTATTGACGAGCTCGAAGAATTAAACGTGTAGTCAATATATACACACGTTACACGGCAAAGAATTAAACGTAGTCATACATATACGTTACACCTATTGCTTATTATTTGAACAGAATTTGTTAACAAATTAATTACTTAAGCATTTTTAACAAGGAAAGTTGAATTTTTCAACAGAATCAACTAGAAACATCTGAGAAATATTTTATTGTTATCATAATTTGCAAATAGACAATAATTGTACATTGTTGAAACAAATGTATTTTTGGGTATTTTTTCATTAGACAAGCTATTTTGTCTTTCAAGAAAGCCTACTCTCTGGTTTTACGATCCGGAATCTAATAGACTTTCATTAGAAAATAGAACATCTAAATTTAATAAGTAGTTTAGGCTGAAAATTAATTTATCTACAGGCATGTTTTTTTTTTGATTTTATAGAATATTTGGGTTCATTCGGCGGATCTTCTTTGTACTAATTTATCGTGTAAATTATTAATATTTGTTGTTTATAGAACTCTTTCTGCATTTTGGAGAATTGAGACTTTCATTACAGTATTTTATTGTCTGGATGACAGTTACTATAGGAACTTAAATGTCTTGCAAACAATTTTAAGCCCACCCTAATGCATACTAAATAATAGGAATTGTAAATTTATATAATGAATCCGCGTATAACAGAGATCGGAATCTTTTGTATCAGACAAAAGTTTTAAAGATATCCTTAGGGGTCCCGACTTGAAACCTTCTAGGTTGGTGCTAACTTTTAAAGTGTTCCTTAATGGTCCGGATTCTTGCTGGATCATTTAAAAGTCGGAGCTCTTTAAAAATTTATAAGGATTTCAATTCCTGCGAAATTATTTTTTTAAAGTTTGTAATCAATAAATTTGTATTGTATTTTTTCAGATCTGACTAGTCAATCTTTCAGGACTCCTTCAGATCAAGGAATTCCTCCTTTAAATGAACCACCCCCTCTTCCAAGACGTAGACCAGGAATAGGACGAGGAAGAGAACAAGGAAATGCAGAACCTGCTGAAACAATAGAGCATTCAGGCATGTTATTTCTTTTAATTTTTATAGCTTTTGCCCGAGTGGAGAGTATTAATATGCTAATTTAGCTATTCTAAATAATTTTTGAAAGTTTAAAAATCATAAATTTCTATTTTAACCTTTTAGGCATAAGTTCAACAATTATTAGAACCCCTTCAAATCAAAGAATTAACTCTATAAATGAATCACCTCCTAAGCTAAAACGTGATTTCAAAGACCAAGAAGTTCATTCAGCACCTGCAGCATCACATTCAAGAGTTGCAGTACAGGAAGAGTTTATGAGGCGAAGAGGGCATACATCACAAGCCAATTCTTTAGGAAATACAAATTTACGTCGTCAAATATCATTTGGATCCCCTCCAAGAACACCTATTTTTAATCATATTAATAGTCCTAATTCTCCAGCTCCTTCTTCTGTTGGCTCTAACAAGTCGCACTATTCCTCGCCAAACGAAAGCAGAGATAACTATTCAGAAGGAAGCCATTCTCATAACTGAACATCACATAAATAAATAAAACCAATACTGTTCATGTTTTCCAAGTATGTTTTATAATATAAACATTAGTTACTGGAAATTGTATTCATTTTCATTTCCACATCTGATCAATTCATTTTTTGCTAGTCTTCAGCTTGCTCTCCCTGCATAAGAAGACACAAAAAATTGGTGCTGATGCTGTCCCTATTGGTAGAGATTTTGTGTTAAGGGGGTATTCTAGTCTAGCGGTACAAATATTGGGTGTTTTTTGAAATTCGATACAAAAAACTAAAAATATTTTTACCATACACTTTTTTACTGGACATTTATTAAGGGGTTATTACCAAAGTTTCCACCTTTTTTTTTAAAGAATTTTTTTATCAAATTAAAATTGATATTACAGATCCTAACTTTTCACACATGATTATAGATATAAAATACTATTACAAAAAATTTCTTTTTAATAATAAATCTGGCTGGTATGGCTGCCAGAAGTTACCCATTTTAAAAACTGGCGTGCATGATTCAGAAAAAACTATTGGACCGATCGTGCTGAAATTTGGATATGTTTTTCTACACATATGTCTCTATCGCATGAACCAAAATAATTGAAACCCGAAAAAAATGAATACAAAATGGCCAACTTGAAAATTTTTCACGGCCGAGGATCCGGGGGCGAGACTGCGTATGTCTACAATTCTCAGGCTGGCTGTAGGTTTTTCCCCAGAGTTAGAGGAATACCGTTGTGTAGCCGGTAGCAGCCCGAACTAAAAATGTCTTCCAGCGGAAAAAAAGGGATAACTGGTCGACTTTCCGCGCGGAGAGCACTGGCTTCACTTGAGTTTGCAATTACCGTCACTTTGCGGTTTCTTTTCCTCAACTCACGTTCGTAGTTGTAATTTTATAATAACTGTTTTTAAGTTAGAAATAATTCCATATAAAAATACGAAATTTTCTACAAAACTAATTTTTGGAATTTCCATGAAATTGTCTTTACGAAATATTTCAAGGTTATGTTTTTTATCACAAACAATTTGGTTTTATTTATTAATAACTTAATTTTATTGAGACTTTCAATTAATATAATGATTAATATAAATCATTTTCATAATCATGTTTAACAAATATGTGATGTTCCGCGAGTAAATGAACCTTAGGTTTAAAATTAGCAGGCATATTTTTCAGTAGAAGCGATTTAAGAGATGGTCGATGTTAAGCACTCAGAGAGTGGAGGATAAGCTTCGAAATTTAGCCCCTCTACTTGCGACATTTACGACTACAATTTCTCGCTTTATGTTAATGTGTCTATCCCGAAGTTCTCGAATCACACGGACTTAGAACGGAAAATTGCGGTGGAAAGTGGAGGGGCTGGATTTTTCGGGTCATCCGCAGCATCGAAACAAGCGAATCACTCCTCACTTTGCACCTTAATAACAATTCCAATTTTGCAGATAGAACTTTAGTTTATTTTCATAATATGAAAGTGCAATTCAAAAACAATCGATAGCATCGAAAAAATTTAAATCGATTTTCCAACACTAAAGTGCCTTTCCTCGCGGAATGTTACATATCATTTGTGACCACAAAACCTCAAAATTGTTATTAATATTAATATTCCTGTTTATTATTTGACCCTTCTATGGTTTTTGTATCTATAAAAGAAAGATTATTTTCAGAATCACCGCTTTAAAATACACGAAAAAACGCCGAAGTCGAATAAACATGAAATTTATAAAACTTTGTAACTTATTATGGACTTCTGATAATAGTTCAAAGGAAGTTTCTAGAATTTAGCTGGAAATGTGGTGCCAGATTCCACATAGAATTCAGGTGATATTGGTAGAGCAAAACATAACTAAAACATCATCGTAGTGCACAGTTAGTCATTAGCGATGTTAAGTGAAGACTACGTACTTTGGTTTAATCTAGTTACCGGTCACATTAAGCTTAAATATAAGATACGTGCATACAGCGATCGAGGTAATAATAAATCTATCTTCTTTATCAGCACGAACATTACCTATCCAAATAGGTCTTTCACATTTACTATATGCGAGGATATTCTAGTCTCTTTAGATGTGCGTAACATTTCCATTAAGTCGTGAAAATATACGCGTTTAATGTATTCCGCTCCAGTTTCATAATTGCATTTTAACAGATCCCTTAAAGGATTAAATGCTTTTTTTCAAAAATATCCGCAGAGTACGATCAAACTGCATTGTGACTACTTCAATTTTATGTGTGTATAGATATATCTTCTGTGATTTAGAAATTTACTTGTCTTTACTATTTCTTATGATTTCTAGAAAAATTAAGATATATTTATTGGAAATTCAATTTCCTACATTGTGCTTCTGTTTAAAATAGATACATTTAAATAATACTACTAGTAATAAAGAATTTATAATTGTTTAAATAGTAAATTTATTAGGAAAACTTTTTTGTAATTTTGTTATTTTCATTTCCAATGATTTTCACAAACAGCTGCTAAAATTATTTATAGCACCCTCGAGAGTAAATTAAGAGCAGTTCGATGCGAGTACCATTTCACTGTCGTTTTTATAAAGAAATGATATTTTCGCTTTGCTCCTTAACTTCAAAACCATTAGCATAAATCCATTCTAAACTTACGATGATAATGGTAACTCCCGTGGTATCGTATGCATGTTTATACCACACTGCGGTAAGGTACCAACGTCGATCTACGTGCAAAAGCTTTTCTCAAGAATGATTTTTTTTATCAGCGAAAGGCAGAAAATCTTTGAACATCTGGATAACGTCGTCAACCGCATTGAATATAAAAAAAAGGAAGTTGAAGCTGCCAGAGGCTGCATTTTCCGCTAGCTCTACAACGAATTGATTGCTCCTTTGAAGAAAAATTGAAGAGGAACAATTTGAAAGTGTTAACACCAATTGAGTTAAATCGAAATGGGATAGAATATTTCATTTCATCTAAAAAATTTTCAATACGTTGTCAAAATAATTTTAAAACTTTTGAACACTAGAACTGATAAATCGACCGATCGAGTATACAATAACAACTTACTTCAAGATTCGTTTTGTAATCACCTGATGGTCTCATAGTGCTACACTCGACTCCCTCAAATTTAAAAAAATCCAAAACAGAGGCCCCTCAAATTTTACCACATTCCTTCCCTCTATAGCTACATCAATTGTGCATGAGTATTGCATATAAAATAATATTTTTCAGTACTTTAAACTGCGCACGAATAGGAACCAATCAGATTCCGAGCGCCATCACATGCGCAGTGGTATCACGTATTTACTGAGTAAGATGCTGTTGAAATTTAATGGAGGAATGCGGTGAATTTTAAGATGGTGACATTTGAGTGAATATTCGTATGTTCATCTTAGAAATATTCGATACTTATGTACATTTGAACTTTCAAAAACCCAATCACATAAAGTTGGATATAGAATATTCAAGTCATTCATTAATGTCAATCATTTGATTTGTGAGTTACGAAGTGTTCTTTTCAAATGCAGAAATTATATTATGGCATTTTTTATAATGGCGACAAAATTGAGAGTTTAACGAAGAGTTTCATGATTTTCCATCGTCATATTTTCTGAATAGAATAAACACACGATTTACATGTTGCACAGTTGCAGATCGCTATGGATATATTGTGCGAATAGCTTTTCTACCTTATTAGCAAATTGCACTAAAGTGGCTAAAGCAGTGCACGTCACTCACAGATTGCTTCGATGCACCCGAAAGCAGTACATTAAAGCAGTGTCGATATTTCGCTTAGAGTGGCTTCGAAAGTTTAGAAACTCAAAAGGTAGAAGATGATGAAATCAAACGAATGGTGGATTTAAAGGTACAGAGTGTGCAATAGGAATGTATGAATACTAAATGAATCCGTGCTCCCTCTCTGACAATCTAAGAGAACCTATGTTTCAGAGGCGTGTACCTGAGGCCTGTCAGTTTTATTGTAGGGGTGGTAGAAAGCAGACAACCTTCTTAAAAATGAGAGTTAACTATACCAAAGAAAATTTTTATCTCATTGAATGTTATTATTCAGACGGAAAAATTTATAAAGAAGCATTCAGAGACTTTTGTACGAAGTATAGAAGTAAAACAGTCGAAAGAATTAGAAGAATCAGATCTATAATATTATTTTGCAATATTTCTGAGGATCTGGTAGCGACTGAGGTAGTTTAAGTTTTAATTTTAGTTTTTTTTTTTAGTTTTAGTACAATCGGTAGTATGATTTAGTCGGTAATGTAGATTGCCGACATGCGTCTTACAGTATCAAAAACATTCATCGTACCTTAAGTAGTGGCGATGAGCGTTAGTGGGGCAATGATGTCTTTGCTACAGGTGTGTATACTTTTGTCTAATTTCTAACTCTATATAATATTTTATGTAACTGATTCATTATAATCAATCAGTTACAATTCACTCGATATGATAAACCTATTTAACTGTGATGGTGCGTTTTTGACGTCCCTCTATTTGGGAGTCATGTAACGGTATGATTTTGTATTTCTGCCCTACCGGACGCTTCAGTCGAGCCAGAATCAGTTTTAAGGACAAGAAATAAATTAACTATCAGTTTATGTTAACAAAAATAATAAGGATGCTATATTTTCCTATAAATTACATATCTAAGTTAGAAACTAAATGAATGTGTGAAAATAACCAAATTTAAATGAATCTGAATATAAATACAATAGTGTAAATGTTCTGTACAGTGTAAACGTGAGAGAGAGAGAGAGAGAGAGAGAGTGAGCAAATGTTGTGAGAGAACGTACGGGGTATCTAGTGACCTTTACGTAAGTCACGTATCACCAGCGGTCGATACGGATACTATCTCCTGAGTTCTTCTCTCTCCAATAAACGGTATGCGGTACGGTACGGATGAGAGAGAAAGAAGGAGATTATGATTTGTTTTTTTGACTTCTTATGATGATGTTCCCCAGGTACGGTTTAGATAGGAATACCCCAGGATAGGTTGACTATAAAATCAACACATCTTTTACCTCTACGGTTGGCCGTGGGGGTTCCCGCTGGTGAAACGTAAAGTTGGTCTCTCAGGATGGCACTTAGGATGGAAAGAATGGATGTTCAGTTCCCCAGGTTCTGGAAGTCATCCCCAACTTGACCCAGGATAGGTGGGTGTGAGCCGACGTATCCTTTATCTGAGTGTACGGCTGTAGGGGTACCTGCCAGTCGCACACCTAGTGGATCTTCTTGAAGAAGACGTCCAGGTTACGTCCCGGTCGCTCTGCTATTGTGGTAACCCGCTAGCATAGAGACCAGATGAGTTTCACTGAGTGCAGACTAGCTGCTCCTCAGCGAACTGGTCAAAATTGTGTCGATTCGGTGCTTATAAGCACTTGTGATTACGTAATGAGTAGCCGGCGGGTGGTAGGAGAAGCCGGCTGGTGGAAATCTCGCCCTGCTCGGTGACGTAAATTGATAGCGATAGCAATTGAAGGATAAAAATATGTGATGAGCGACAATACTGCCCGTTACATAACTATAGTACTAGCTTTTTTAATTATTTTTACCTATTGAACTCGATAAAACAAAAAGAAAATATCGAGTCTTTTTAGAAATAAGTAAAATTTTTCTTAAAAAAATAACATATTTTGCACATTTGAAATTCAGGATTAGGATGTGTTATTCTTCATTAAGAATTCAGTAAAAAATTATTATATACCCTTTGAATATATTTTCACCGTCTCTAGAAAAGTGTTTTGCAACATTTGAACAACTTTTTCTTGCAGCGATAATTTTTTGCTTCATTAAATCAGCCAACTAATGTAAGGTGTTTAAATATTTATTAGGCTTTCAGAGTTATATATTTTAAAATGCTTTCAGCATTTTTGAAAAAGAAAAAAAAATATTTGCTAAAGCTAAGACCTTGAGTGCTTTTATTAAAGGCGCATTAGGTGTCTCTTATGCGGAGAACCAACTTAGAGTAAGAGATCCAAGAGGAATAAATATCTATGTACTTTCGTTCCGGTTTACTGAAACGTTCTGGAATTTAGTCAGAGTAGAGGAATTTTTTCCAAGGTAAAAAAACGTAGATTGAAAAAATTTCATTTTATAATGTTACGACCAAGTGAAAGAAACATATTTTTTTAACATAAAAAATTTAAATATGTGAGTAGGAAGATGACATCCATGAAAGAATATAGATTACAATCACGTTAGTGTATGTGTATCTTGTTGACGACAATCAGGTTTATTTAAAGGACATTTATAGCAAGGATAGTATAATATAATGAATGTATCGTCGTCCGCGAGGGATTATTGGAAGTGCTTAAGCTAACTAACCTTTCTTTTCTTAGTTAGCCGTGCAGCTCAAACATGTTAAGGTGAATCCACACACCGACTCTAACTCTTGTTCCGCGCGGAATTTTTTTCCGTGCTTAAAATTGATGTCGCGTCCCCACCAATTTATCCAAGTCGTGTCGCGCTAAATTAAATTTGTAAAGTTTTATAATTGATTGAGAATGCGGTAAATGGGTGCGACTTGGTGGGAACGCGACACGACTTGGGTTAGTTTGGTGGGGACGCGACACCAATTTTACGCGCGGAACAAGTGTTAGATTCGGCGTTTGGATTCACCTTTATAAACCCAGCGTGGTGGGTTACCAATTGCTGACAAGTAGGAAGCATCGACTTATAGAAACGAAACGATAACGTTGTGGGAACACTGAAATCGGCTTTAGAGAGAGAAACATATTTTGGAGGTAAGTCTGTCTCTCTCTATTCCAGGACTGTGTCAAGTGAATCGCAAACCCCGTTTATTGCCTAAATATTCTTCATAGTAAACTTTGTTTTGTAATTGTGATTATAACTGATACAAAGCAATTAATCAGCGATACAAAGCACGGTCCTGTGCTTTATCAAGCACCGCCCATGGAAAATACTCTCGACCAATCACCGTTTTATAGACAAAGACAGATTTACCTCCAATGTATCATATCTTTCTGTCTCTAAAGCTGATTTCAGTGTTCCCCTCAGGGTTATCGGTTCATTTCTATATGTCGATGAGTGGGGCGAACGGTGTGAGGTAGAGAACATAGAATAAGTTGTTGGTAAATAGAGTGGAAACTCACTAGTGGTTTCGTCAATACACCAGATCCCTACAGTAGCGCACAGCGTTAAAATGCAGATGTAAATGTAGATTAATTCTACAGCCTTCTTTGCTTTATTTAAGGGCGATCCAATATATAAAAGAAAACGGCCGCCGGGCTGCGACGGTATAGACTTTCTCATTATCAATGGACGAACTATTAAAATATGCGCACTTAGAAAATCCTATCTAGTTTCAGAATTAACTTTTTGAGGGAACAATTTCTAAAAATTAGAGGTTATTAGGTTACAGAAGCGATTCTGAGGGCTGCAGAACAGGAATTATCTTTCTCTTTTTCCATTTTTTTATTCAAAGACAAACATGTGTAAGAGAGAAAGGAAATCTTGTATCATATGCTTTAGTATATCTCTTATTAATTGAAGATAAATATTTAAGGTAGACCAATAATAAATTCAAGCACGAGAAAATTGAATATTTTGACATTTATTAATACTTTAGTTATTTATACAAACCACAGTCTGCTGGATAATATTTAAAATACCATTAAAATAAAAAAATTCGATTAATTAAAAGCAATAATATTAAGTTAGAACACTCTATTTGTGTTTTGGACTTTGATTTAATATTTTAATATTTAACTTAATTGTATTGCAGAAGTATTGCAAGGTGCCATCTACATACCTTACCAATTGAACATTGGTCGGAAACTCAGGTTGAAAGTGAATGTAGACTAAATGGTAATTCTTTTACACGTAAATTCTAACTTTTGACATTTTTTTAAACCGAAAGTTAGGTAAAATAACCATCCGTAGGAAAAAAAACAACTTAAGAGTTATACAATTTTAAAAAATAAGTTAAATGAAGGGTCATAGGGAGAGATTATAAAAAAATATCATTGTCACTTTTTAAAAAAATGTGATAAAAGTTTTATCTTATAGCTATAGTAAAGGATCGAAATTTTTAAATCTCATTTTTTTCAAAAAGTGACAATTATCGTTTTTCCCCGTAACTTTTCAAATATAATTATTTGCACAATAAAAAATAATGTAATTTCAGATAAATATCTTCAACTACAGATTCTTGAAACTTTTGTATTCTAGTATGATTTTTGTCTTGAAGATTTCTTCCTGCGAATTTTGTTTCTTTGATAAGATAGAGTCCCATGAAGATTGTTACTTCATTTGAGACGATTCTCATGAAATTTTCTTGCAATTTGAAAACCTGCAGAAAATGGCCATTTATAGCTTGAAAAAAATTGCAATCAGGAACTAAGATGTTATTTCCAACACCAGAGGTAAAACTTGCTCAACACTGCTCCCTCGTTTTATGACGCTATGTCCTAGTTTACTTATTCGCAATCGCACACCTTGAAGTTTAAGTTTTTTAAGACTTTATAATTTAAACATTCACTTGTTTTTAAACTTTTTGCATAAGGATTAAAAGGAAGCACATTTAAAAAATGTATTTTTTTATTAATCAGAAATTCTCTTACAAGTTATATTATTTAGCTTGTAAAAAAATTTTAAATATTAGAGCAACAAAAGTTGCTCTAATATTTATATTTTTAATTTTTATTTTTACCATTAAGTTTAATTTCTCTAAGCCAAATTATGCATTTGTTATAATTACCACCTGCCCTAATATTAATTTTTTCTAATTTCTGTTTGCCTACATTGGTATTTGACCTTTTCATTTAAGGGGTTACACCACCATGAGATTTTCAAAAAATCGATTTTTATTCTTTTATTTAGAATAATCGTTTAAACTTTTAAGAATATTTTAAGCGTTCAATCATTTCATAATTCAAACTATTTCCTAAGTTACAACAACTAGAAGTGAGCGCGTCACTAAAACTCAGATTCCGTTCGGACCCATATTGGATCCGCCATTTTTTGTTGTTGAAATTTTTGACACCTGATTCGTTATTAGCGACCCAAAAAACAAATGAATAACATAATTTCGACCATTTTATCAACATTTTATAATTCTAGCCAGCTTTTCGCGATTTGGTCTCATTCGCGCCGTAGTGTTTTTTCTTTTGCGTTTTTCTCGAAAATACTTTTTTCAAGCTGGTGTACATGATATCCCAAGATCTACTTAACTAATTTTGTTAAAATTTTAAACACATGTTCTTTATACTATTATTTATCGTATGACGTAGGATTTTTTTGATTATTTAATAAACTGCTCTCTCCATTGTACAGGGTTGAGACCGTCATTAAAGTTTTCTAATGCCTGCATTTCAGTCATTGTAGGGTCGTAATATTAAGGAAATAAATTTATATCTAATAAATATATTGCAATACGTGGAAATAGTCTTTTTCCTTAATATTACGTCCATACAATGAGTGTAATGCATGCATTAGAAAACTTTAATTATAGTCTCAACTCTGTATAATGTAGAGAACAGTGTATCGAAAAGAAAATATCGAAAAAACTAAAGAAGTAATTTATTTTTAAGTAAATGAAAAAGTTAAGAAGTTGCAAGCAATCAGAAAAAAGAAGAGAAAGAAGGATAAGTTTAAAATAGTTTATAAATAAAATCGAACTCTACACCTTACGCAGTAATAACGTACACGATGACTACTACACTACCTTTGTTTCTGAAGTCTATTTTCCGAATCTTACACGGAAATAAATCACCGATATTCAGCACTTGAGTGTTGGATGTTGATTACCTGCATCAAATACGGGTGATTAAAGCAAGCTCTCATGTGCTGAATTCACGAAACTCACGTACTCAGTCCGTGAAGCTCCGAGTTTGAATTAGAAGTATTGAGAAGTATGAATTATTCCAAGTGCTCAATATCGACGATTTCTCTTAAGGGCATGTATTACTTACCCGATCCCTACCTTACCGACATTTTTTTCTCTGTAACGTTACGTCTACATTTATTGAGATACCACATTGAAAATTTCTATATTTGAAACTAAAGTTACGTTTGTCTGGTCCTAAATATTGACATTTTTGAAAAAAAAAAGTTTTTGCAAAAAGTTTTTTTTTTTACAAAAATTTAAGACCAGACAAACATACATTAGCATATTTTCTTTAATTTTATAAATTTTCAATTTGATATCTTTATAAATGTAGAAGTAGCGTTACAGAGAAAAAAATGTCGGTAAGGTAGGGATTGGGTAAGTAATACATGCCCTTAATGTAGTTTCAAAAAAACTTTCAATTTCACGAAATAAGATTTGCCTTAACTTCAGTTTAATCGACTGATCATTGAATCTATTTTGCGTTTGCTCGAATTTACACCTGGCATAACACTTTCAACCTGAGTATTCGACCAATGTACAGTATGTAAGGTATATTGCAATAATTCTTCACGACAAGTGAAATACGCGGGTAATTTATATTCAGTTTTCTAACCCTCCGTTTGTACATTGGGTTTTTTATGGCACACACGACTTTTCAAAATAAATAAAAGAAACTCACCAAATATTTCGGGTCTGACGAAAAATTAGAGTGCATCTTATGAAAAATGCATCGCGTTTTTCTTGAGAAAATGAATATTTTGACTACATACAAATATTCATTTTTTGAAATGGAGAAATGCATACCGAGCAGACAAATCGCGAGAACACAACACCGTCACTAAATAAAAAAACATGCTGCACAGAGTCCTTCCATAATATAAACTCTGAAAGTTTGCGGAACTTTCTGACATAAAAATTTGTCGCGTCATGAACTTTTTTGATACCACTTGACATGTCAGAAATATGACAAAAATAGAGGCCAACCATCTTTGAGTATATGATACTTACGCTCAAACAGTGCGAACGGGCATTTTCGGAACTAAAATGATGGATTTCAGATGGTTGGCCTCTATATTTGTCATATTTCTGACATGTCATGTGGTATCAAAAAAGTTACTGACGCCACAAATATTTGTGTCGCAAAGTTCTGCAAAATTTCTTTCAGAGTTTGAAAGTTTATATTATGGACAGACTCTGTGCAGAACGATTTTTTTTGTTTAGTGACGGTGTTGTGTCTATAAAATAATGAAAAGTGAAGTGAGTTTGACAATCATCATCTCTTTCTCGCGATTTGTCTGCTCGGTATACATTTCTCTGTTTCAGAAAATTAATATTTCAAAATATTCATTTTCTCAAGAAAAACGCGATGCATTTTTCATAAGATGCTCTCTAGTTTTTCGTCAGGCCGTCTCTTTTATTGGGGCACCCAAAAATTTTCTAAGTTCCCATTATCCAATGCCTTTAACATTTGAAGAACAATTAAATCTCTGTGATGAGGTGAAATCATAAGCCACAAAACAATCGATTTAAAAAAAATATGGAGTCAGGGTATCATTATACAGGGTGTTTCTCGAGTTATCTGCCAACGTGAAACTACAAATACTAGAGCAAAAACTATGTCGAAAACTCCCATAACAAATTGTTGAAAAATGCGTAGTTTTCAAACTACAGAGCAACAAAGTTGACCAATCAGAAGTACAATACTAGTTCTCACACATTCCACGCGTGGGTCACGGATACTAGATGGTCTAAATCGTGCTTCTGATTGCTCAACTTTGTTGCTCTGTGGCTTGAAAACTACGCATTTCTCAACAATTTTTTATGGTAGTTTTCGACTTAGTTTTTGCTCTAGTATTTGTAGTTTCACGTTGGCAGATAACTCGAAAAACACCCTGTATAGGAAGGTGCTAACTCGCGAATCGTATTTAAAGATAATAATTTTAAAATACAGAATATCAGAAGAAGAAAGCATTGTTAAAAGCTTATAAGTTGATTTTGGATGCGCGACGCATGCACATCCTCGTTGTACAGTATGATTCATGTATACCTTCCTCGTGGTCGTGTCAACCCAACCCTGGTTTCCATTTGAATCTTATGGAAACCAGGGTTGGGTTGACATGTTTGGGGGAAAGGCATACATGAAACTTATGGTGCGTTTATACCTCTGTCCGACTGACCGGTGCAGGCAGAAAGTACATAAGAGTGAAAGAGATAGAGAATGAAAAATTGGACAAAAGGAACTCTCTATCTCCTTTACTCTCATGTACTTTCTGCCTGCACCGGTCGATCGGAAAGAGTTATAAACGCACCATTACTGTACCGTGTACCCGCGTTGGGAACACTGGTACAGAAATGTTCAATGAAGCCTTCCTCTGTTTTCGATTGAAAACATGTCAATCCAACTCTTGTTTCCATTAGAATCTTATGAATCAGTGTAAGACACGAGTCGCGCGCGTTATTTTCGCTAATGCATAAATAAATAATTCTTGAGGCATGTCAAAACTTAAACATAGTTTTTCCTTTAAGGTTTTTAAATCTTATGAAAAGCAGGGTTGGGTTGACATTTTTACAATCGAAAAGAGAGGAAGGCTTCATTGAACATTACTGTACATACCAGCACGGAAAGAATATTGATAGAGTAGACGTACCAACTAGGACACCAGCAGTGCCAAACGCTAGGATGAATCTTATCCACTCGTTTGGGACTCCTCCTGTCCCATTTTAGTATAGGAGACATCCTATTGCCGCGGAAGCGCTATATTAACTATACTTATCCCTTACTTTCGTCAGCTTCGGTGCGTCTCCTGTCCCAAAATCAGGAGAGCAGTCGTACCGAGCCTATAGTACAACTGCTGCACTGTAGGTGGTGCATCTACTGTGCCCATATTCTTTTCGTGAGTCAAGTCCCTGACTTGACTACTCTTCCAGTTCTCCCGTGTTAGTGCGCAACCAACTGAGTGAATAGCGTTGCAATTTGTCAGTTAACCTTTGACTAGTGGTAAGTGAGGAAAGTGCGTACAGGATCATAAAAGACGTTATTTATTATTTATTTATCATAAACCGCGTTAGTACCATATTTTCACAAGTTATTGAATAGTAATTAATTAATTTATTTATAGACATGTGCAAAAAAATTCGATCCGACTTCAATTCGATTTTGGATGCTCTTCGAATGTCGAAAAAGTGACATTCGATCAGTGCTCCCGTCGGATCGGTTTTTTCGATGCAATAGGTCGACTTTAGACTTTCAATATAATATCTTAATTAAATTAAATTTCTGCTTCATGTAAAACTAATATAACTATGACAAATTTAGCGAGGATTTTTTCCGAGATATATTTTATTTAAACATTTTTAAATACAGTCAGTAGACTATACTTTCTTCTAAATTTAATCAGTCAATTTTGTTGGTAAGATAGATTTTCAATTAGCAGAAGGCAGATGAAATTTCTGTTGAAGACTAAAATCAGAATTTATATATAATATATTTTTCAATATCTTATTCTTGCTTTAAAAAATATTTTAACTTTAAATCTTAATGTTTGGAAATGTTAAAGTATTTATAATGTATAATTAAAACTTTTTTTTAAATAAATAATATTTTAAATTATATAACTAAAAGCGTTAAATCAGTATAAGAAACAAGTCGCGCGCGTTATTTTCGCTAATGGATAAATAAATAATTCTTGAGGCATGTCAAAACTTAAACATAGTTTTTCCTTTAAGGTTTTTAAATTTTCATACAGATAAATATATTCCTTAATTAAATGGGGTAGCAACGTACCTTAGTATCAATCGTATCTCGTGGTATTTGAATAATTTTTTGAATAAAAAGAATAATAAATTCCGTATTTTTATTTAGGCACAAATTTTCATTTTATTCGTAATAAATTGTTAATAATGATCATCGGTTCACCATTCTGAGATGTTTTGGCCTTGCTGGTGAAGGTTGAAATCTTTAAAAGTTCGGAGTATATTAATTTAAAATTCAATTTTTTCGAATTGTTTCTAAATTCTTTAATTTTAATATATTTTCTTTTCACATTTTAATTTTTAACTAATTTATTTATATGAATTAACGACTTATTTCGATTTAATGATGAAACTAATTGAAAGAAATATGTAAAAAAAAAATCTGCCCGCTTCGCGGGCAAATTCTCATCGCGCGCTTCGCGCGCAGCTCGCTTCGCGCTCCGATGTATATACACGTCGCGCTTCGCGCTCCGTGATGCGCGCTTCGCACGCATTTTATTTTTTTTTATTTAAGTTACTACAACAGGAATTGCATACTAAAACTAATTTACTTAAAGTTCTATCGACCTTAAGGAGCACATTCTCATCAGGGCACTCGCGCTTCGCGCTCGACTCAAATCTAATACTTCCTCTGATGAGAATGTAAAAACGCGGACGTTTGCCAAAAATGGGGGGGAGGGTGTCAAATTTTACACAATTCTAATACGTTATTTCAAATAAGAATGTAAAAATATTGTTTTTTGAAACAAACTGGAAAAGGAAAGAAATTACTTAAAGCCCATTTCTTTCAAGGATGATTGTTTGCTCTTTCGCATATAACATTGTTTTACAT
>UCOH01007662.1:0-10345 GCA_900474275.1 Synergus japonicus
ATATATATATATATATATATATATATATACTCTGGCACAGTACTGCGCCTTTACTGGCTAGCCAACTGTCGGATTGCCATTACAGGGGCAGTAATGCGCCCGTTGTTAATACTGGCGTAAGCCAGAAATTTCCGGCTGGGATTTTATAAAACCTTATAAAGATTTTCAAAGATAAACAAATAATTATAAATTTTAAGTCATTTTAAGAACATTTATTTCTAGAAATTTTTAAGGGTTTGGTGAGATTACCTGTATTGAAATTTCAGGAATTTTATAGAATTTAACGAAATTTCACGGAATTTTGAGTAATTTTAAGACATTAAAAAATATATATTGAAATTGATTTTGCGAAATTTAAAGGAATTTCACCAGATTTCATAGGATTTTTAATAATTTTAAGAGGTTTCACTATATTTTATGGGATATTAAATTATTAAGTAATTTTAATAAGAATATTAAAGGGATTTTAAAGAATCTTACGAAACTTATGGAGATTTCTGAAATTAGACAAAGGATTACAAGTTTCTGACATGAAGTTGCAGACAAAAAAAAATAATAATCGCACGCCTTCATACCTTAAAATTGGACGAAAACCTTCGAAATTGCCTAAAATTCGTTAAAACATCTTTAAATCCCTAGAAACGTCTTGAATATCCTTATAAAAATGTATAAAAACCTTAAAAATCAGTAATCTCTTGAAATGTACATTGAAATTCTTGAAAATCTCTAAAAATTTATTAGAATTTTAATCAAAGTGTATGAAATCCTTAAAAAAAATTTTAAACCAGTTATAAATGAGAAAAATCTCTTGAAAATCATTAAAAATTTACAAAATCTTTCGAAATTCTTCTAAATTCTACAAAATATTTTAAAAATTATAAAAATCTTTTGAAATCCCTCAATAAAATTCCTTGACAAGTTTTAAATACCTTTAAAATACATAAAATATTTTAAGCCATAAAAATCCCTTTAAATCCGTTTGAAATCTGATCAAAGTCCTGAAAACTTCTTAAAATTCCCAGAAACTTCTTGAAATTCTTTAAAAATCGACGATAAACATTAAAAATCCCTTCATACCATTCAAAATAATATCATTAAAAGTATTAAAGATCTCGTAAAATTCCATGTAATCCTTAAAAATTCCATAAAATCTTTTAAAAATCAGAAAATTCTATTGAAATCCTTTAAAATTTAATAAAATCTCAAAATAATTCAATAAAATCAGTTAAAATGTGATAAAGCCTTTTAAGAATTATTAAAATTTTTTGAATTCTCTTAAAATTCCTGGGAATTCCATGATAACACTTAAAATCCTTTAAAATCCACGATAATTTTGAAAATCATTAATCTTTTCAAATTCACGCTAAAATTCGTGATAAGCTCTAAAAATTTCTATAGAATCTTTAATAAATCTAAAAAATCTTTTAATCAGCTTTTGAAATCCTTTTAAATTCTACTAAATATTTTAAAAATCGTAAAAATCTGTTGAAATCTCTTGATAAAATTTTTTGACAAACTTGAAAACGTCCTAAAATTTGCAGAAAATTCTTGAAATTTGAAGATAGCATTTAAAATCTCTTTATATTCTTTAAACGTCGTTAAAAGTATTAAAAATCTCATTAAAATCCATGAAATCCTTTCGAATTTCATGAAATATTTTAAAGAGAAGAAAAATCTCTGAAAGTAATGAAGATTTCTGAAATTAGACAAGGGATTACAAGTTCCTATATTTGAAAAATTATAAATTGGTCAATACCGATTTCCGAGAAAATTGACTTGTCACTCCATAGAGTTAAAAGTCAAGATAGAATTTCCGAACTTTCAGCCATCTTTCTTCGTGTTCGTCTTTCAGACAATATCTACCATCGGTTGCGCCATTTTCATCATACATCATACACCATACGTCACACGTCATATGTTATAGAGCGTTTTGGGCGAATGCCTTATCCGGTAGACGTTTTCCAAGCATAAGCGTAAATATGAGCTTCAATGTCGACGCCTTGCCAGAGAACGTAGAAAAGGGTTTATTTTTCCGGGAGCCAAGCTGTACATGCTTAATACTCATACAGTACTACTAGTAGCACTTGCACGTTTTTACACGAATAACATGCCAAATGAAAAAAATAGCCATTGAGTGATATGCAAACAGGCCTTATTCGAATAGGAGAGTTAAACAAGAAATAACAATTCATAACTGGATAACATATATAAAGGAGAAGTCGGCACATGAATAAAAATACAATTCAGTAATGAAAATATATCTATATATAAATTAATTGATCGATTCTATACGAGTGGAAAAATTTCATGCTGTCAGTCTAATGTCGGATCTGGCCTAGATCTGGTTTCATTTAAACTTGTTTGAAGCGTCTAATATATATGAAACTCCTATATGTCAGGAAACTTTTTGTTGTTATATACGCTTCTCAATGAAGCTTTCAATTTTGACGAAAGAGATACCATATTGCAATAAAATTTATGAATTTACAAAGAGGAACAAAATTATCCTTCATCTAAGAATTTAAGAGTCACTTTTATTATTATCACCGGCCGAGAGTTGCATATCAAAATTCATAAATGTAAATTTTTTTATAAACTCAGAATTCTTTGACATGTACACTTTGTTCTTCTTTTTATCATATCCAGAGAAAATGTAAAGGATATTCTATATTGGTAAAATGTTTGTCTCAGTTTTCCATTCTTCATGCATGCGTATACATTTTTTTATAATCCGAGTTCCTGAAAAAAAAGAATAATGAGAGAGGAAAATAAGTCGAAAATGCTAAATCGTGGGCATCGTTAGAGGGAAAACTACTTTTTATCCTTGCAGCGGGTGGGATTCGTTTTAAGACTACCATATATATTTATGCAAATGTAACGCCGTACATGTCACGATTTTTCAGCCTTATTGTCACAAATGTTATGCCTCCTTCGTATGCTCCCATGCAATACAAACGATTGTAAAGCAGAAAGAGTTCGAGATTAATCCAGGATTTTGTACTATTTTATATTTAAAAGGGCATATGTTATTATAATCACAATATTCGTTATATTTTTTTATAATTCTAAAATAGAATCTTTAATATTTAAATACACTAGTATAGTAATAATGATCCACGCGCTCTGCGCGCTATTATAATAATTCTCGTTCTTGCTCACCATTTGCTAGTAGAAAAAGTAATTTAGAAGTTTTAATTCTCAAAATATAAAATTTGGTAATTCTTTATGCATTTTCAAGAATCTCCATACGTTTCATAAAATTCCTTAAAATGCCTTTTCTATCTTTCAAAATTTCGTGAAATTCCTTTAATTTTCGTATATTCACTTAATATTCCTTAAAATTAATCAAATACGCATGAATTCTGAATAAATCTCTTAAAATTTCTAAAAATCCACTGAAATTTCGTGAAATCCCATGAATTCTTTAAAAGTCCTTTAAATTACTCCTTATGAAATTCCTTTAAGTTTCGTAAAATCATTTTAAATTACTTAAGATTATTTTAAATTTCTTAAAATCTCGTTAAATACTTAAAAATACTTGACAGTTCAATGAATCTCAACAAATCTCTTAAAATTTCTAAAATCGATATTGACCACTTTTGATTGAGAGACGCTATTCAAGCCAAGTTAAATTCAATTTCATCACAAAATGCTTACAAATTTTCTTTGCAAAATTATGTAATACTTTTGTGCACTGCATCAGTGAAAACGAAATAAGTATCGACGAAAAAATAGCATCTCTTTTATATTGGTTCGACTCGGTGGATTTCCAGACGATTTTCAACAAATGGCTAACTCGTAGATCTCGGTTCACTTCCGGTAATGACATGATCCAAATCGGAAATTACTTACGGTTCGATTTTCCAATACATTTCAACTTTTATGCATTCGAAACTGTCTGCGCTTTTGTTTAAATTTGGCTAATAATGCAAATCGATACGTATATTTAAATTATTAGAGGTAGGGGTAAAATAATATAACTCTTGAATAAGATGGTGACAAGTGACAAGTAGAACGTTTCAACTTTTTCTATTTCCTGAGACTTCATGGAAAGAGGATAGAAAAACAGAAACACTTATGATCTTATTTTTGTACGAGAATAGAGGAAATAGGAAAACTGTTATGTTACCTGTTGCATCAAGTATATTAATATATAAATGAAAAATCAGAACTTTCAAGAGTAATTCATATACCCGTGCAGAAAGAAGTGATTTTAAGGAATTTAAGGAGATTTCAAGAAATTTTAAGTGATTCTAGGGAATTTAAAAGGATTTCTAAAGAATGTAAGTTTTTTCCTTAGCTTTCAGAAGATTTAAAAAATTATTCGATATCGTAAAGAACTTTAAGAGATTTTCGTGAATTTTAAAAGATTTCAAGTGATATTAAGAAATTTAACAGGGTTTCAAGAAACTTTAAGTATCGTCTAAGAGTATACGATGATTCTTTTTGCATTTATTAGAATAATAAAAAAAAAATAGTTTCCACTGTTCCCAAAACCCAAAATTTTTATTTATTTACTATAGGAGCAATTTTAGAGAATTTAGAGGAATTTGCAAAGGACTTTAAATAACTTCAAAAAATTTCAAGAGATTTTATAAGATTTAAAAAATTACAGAAGTATTTCAAAAGATTTATAGTAATTTTGCTTCCTCATAGAGGAAGCTATGTAGTGGTGACAAAATCCAGTTTCCTAAAAAAGGTTTTTTTGAACATATTTCAAGGACAATATATCTAATATGATGATCTGAAAAGATGTCCGGATGTATGTGTGTGTCACGATCCAGCAATTTCTTGAAAACGCGTAGAGATAAATTGATGAAATTTTGCGTAGTTATTCCACTATATACCTAGTTGAATTTCTTACAAGGGTTTCACAAAATATTTAATTTTAAAAGTTTTATGTACTTTTATAATTTTCGTAAAATTCATTTTTCCACTATAACTCCTCAAATATTGAAAATTTAAAGCTGGTGTAAGAGAAATGAAGATTCCTTTCATCGAGACGAATCGATTGACCTATATGATTAATGCATTTCATTAAAAAATAAGGAAGTTATGTTTATTTATAATTTTGAAAGTTAATTTTTAAAAGTTATTAATCTTTAAATACCCTTTACATATCTTTTAAAATCTATTAAAAGTATTAACAATTTTTTCAGCTTCTATAAAATGCTTAAAAATTTCATAAAATCTTTTAAAAATCAGTAAACTTTCTTGATATCCCTTAAAAGTATTTGAAATCTCATAAAATTTCATGAAATACTTAAAAATTCCAATAAAGTGTTTTAAAAGTATATTATTAAAATCTCTTAATTCTCCTAAAATTCTTGGAAATTCTATTACAACATTTAAAATCCCTTAAAATTCTCAGAAACCTTTTAAAATTTTGAAATTCCTCGAAATTCCACTACAAGATTCCAGATCCCTTAAAATACGAAAAACCTTTTTAAATATCTTAAAGTTTCACGAAAACCTTCGAAGTTGCTTAAAATTCGTGAAAAACTCTTAGAAATTTTCAAAAAATTCTTCAATATTTTTTAAAAATCAGAAAAATTTTTTAAAATCATTAAAAATTAGAAAAATCTCCTGAAATCCCTTAAAAATTTATATCCTTTAAAAAACATTAAAATTATGTAATAGAAATCTCATAAAATTCCATGAAATCCTAATAATGACAACATCTTTTAAAATCATTAAAGCCTCTTAAAATTCCTGGAAATTCCATGAGAACGTTTAAAATTCCTTTAAATATTTTTAAATTCGAAAAAACCTTTTGAAATTGCGAAATTCTACAACAAGATATCGTGTCGTAGAATTTAAATTTAAATTGCGATTTAAAATCTCTTACAATTGCTTAAAATTCGTGAAAATCGTTAAAATTCCAAGAAACTTCTTGGAATTCTTGTAAAAAGTAAATTGTTGTAATAAGAAGTAAAACAAAAAATCGTGCGTTTATCGCTTGTTTTGTTTTGCTAGTTATTATAATAAAAATGTTTTTATATAACAATAATTGACCTCTTTGGCATGAGACACAATTAAATTGTTTTTCTGGTATAATTTCTTTCCTTGAACAAACCTATACAAATATATTATACACGAGAAATGCATTCAAGACGTAAGCCTAATATTTAACTACAAGGCATTAGTATTGCTTCCCTATTTCCTGATGTACACTCTGCATAGGATCATTATACATATAATGCTGCATTATATGTTTCTACATATACCTGCTGCATTACTCTTGCCACTGAACATGAGGAGACAGTGATGCAGAACTGTGATGCAAATACAAATCTGTGTCTGTATCTGCAGCCACGTACGTGAATATGTATATGTATATGTATATGTATAGGACATACATTATACACAAATGTTTGTGGCCTTTGTAAGGGAAAATACATTTTCTAGTTGATAATGACTTCGATAAAATTTACATTGAAGAGGCACGCAAAATAATAGCAGCCATGCCAAGTAAAAAAAATTATTGAGAACAAAAAAAATTGTATATAAATCTACGTGTTTTTTATTTTAACTCACAGTTAAGTGATTTAAGTAAAATCTACGGACGTAGCGCGCCGTCTGCAAATCGATAATAATAAGTTCTCGTTATTTCGGGTGTCGCAAGGAATCATGAATATTGCATTCTGAGAAAACTGTGTAGAGAGCTTGTGCTATTATTCCAAGAAAGTGAGGTAGCTAGAATAATTGAAATACGCCTAGAGCTATAGCTCTGATTGATTGACGGAATAAGAAATTTGGCCGCTCTCTTGCACATTTGATGCTGGACAATTGAGCATTACCTACACGAAATCTGAAAACTTTCTCTTATGAAAAGCACAAATAATTTGAAGCGAATTCTGTTTACCTCGCGAAAATATAAAATGCAAGCAATGATTTCTTCTTTTGATTAAAATTTTTATGTGTTACAATCGAAATATGTGGATTATTATGTATTGAAGAATTTCATCTTTATTATCTCAATTATGTATACCTAAGTAATCCTTTTAATTTCTCAAATGATGTTCACTAACCTTGGGTATATATTTTGAAATATTTTTTTGCTTCGCTAATAATTTACTTTTCACATCAAAATAATTATTTTTATCACTTTAAATTTTTACATTCTCATCAGAGAGAATGTATTAGATTTGTGTAAAATTTGACCCCCCGCCCAGTTTTCATCAAATGTCAACGTTTTGGGACCCCCTGAACCCGAAAAACATGTTTTTACGAATTTTTGAAACATTTTTGAAACCACTTTTTTTTTAATTTAAAAATTCTATGCACGGAGAAAATGATAAGAAACATAATTATTGGCCTTAATAAGATCTACAAGTTCCTGTTGAACCATTTTTCAACAGGATGAGTACTTTTCGTTTTAATCATGAAAAATATTGTTAAACGAAGCCGAGCGCGAAGCGCGAGGTTTAAATGAAATATCGAGCGCGAAGCGCAAGTGCCCTGATGAGAATGTGCTCCTTAAGGTTGATAGAACCTTAAGTAAATTAGCTTTCGTTTGCATTCCATTCCATTCCGGGAAACTAGCTTACGCGGGCAGATTTTCTTCTACCTAAAACCTATAAATTTTTCCTCTTTTGCCTTTGGCTGGAAAAATTCAAGTCCACATGATAGCTTTATTTCTTTCCACAAATTTTGACTGTTTGTTGACAGTTTTTACTTTCAGATTCCATCGCCCTTAAGTATTTTAAAGAAATATTAATTGATTTTGCGAAATTTAATGTAATTTCATAAGGTTTCATAGGATTTTTAGTCATTTTAAAAGGGATTATAGCGTTGGTTGTGGAATTTTAAGGAATATTATATGAAACATCAAAAAATATCAAGTGATTTTACGATATTTAAAGGAATTTCACCAGATTTTGAAGGATGTTAAAGGCATTTTGAGATATTGTATGGATATTAAGTAATTTTAGAGACTTTTAAGGGATTCAAGAATTTATACAGTATTTCATGTCATTTTAAATACTTGTAAGATATTTTACGGGATATTAATTTATTTTGAGAAATTTCAACGGATTTTACGATATTTGATAGAATATTTAGTTATTTCAAGTACTTTTAAGGAATTCAAGGGAGTTTCCGGGATTTCATGAAATTTTATTAGATTTTTAATAATTTTAAGGGATTTTAAGGTATTTTATAGGATATTTATTATTTAGTAATTTCAAGGACTTTTAAGGAATTCAAGGGATTCTACAGGATTGCATGGAATTTTAAATACTTGCAAAAAATATCGTGTGTGACATGTGTAGGAAGTTGAACATTCCGCACTTGTAACACAATGTACTGTTACGGGATTAAATTAACTTATTTCAAGGACTTTCAAGGGATTTCACGAAACTTCATTGGATTGTTAGGAATTTTAAGAGATTTCATGATATATCATGGGATTATAAATAATTTTAAGGGATTTTAGGATATTTTATTTGTTATTAGGAATTTTAAGGATTTTTAACAAATTCAAGGAATTTTACAAAATTTCAGTGGATTTTTAGAAATTTTAAGAGATTTAATCAGATTTAATGGGTCTTTGAGTATAATTTTAAGGAATATCAAGTGAATTTACGAAAATTAAAGGAATTTCACGAAATTTTAAAGGACAATAAAGGCAGTTTAAGAAATTTTATGAAGTTTATGGAGATTTCGAAAATTAGATAAAGTATAAATTGTTACGATTATTTTACCACATTTACACATTTATTTATTTTGATTTGTTTATTTAAGTTACTTGAGTTTCAGTACTATTTTTGATTCTAAAATTCTTGGTTAACTCGCCTTAATATCAAAATATAAGCCAAAATCGATGTACCTACATTTTGAGAAAAAATGAGAGTTGCATATGGGGCGAAAGTTCAGACAGAAGATTTCTATTAAAATGCTAATCGATTAGTTAAATATGCATTTAAAACCAACAGACGACAACATTTACGTCGCAACTAATTCCCGATAGTAAATTATTAAGCAAAGAGGGGTATTAGTGAATATGTCTTGAAGTTTTAGCCAACCACATGGAAAAGAGCAAAGTTTCTAAGATGCTGATCAGTGATGAAAGTTTGCTGGATATTTTCTTATGCACAAAATTTGGTCGTTGCATAATTTAAGTGCTTCTTTGGCAATATTGAATTTTCAAATCTGTTTTAATAACTGTATAACAAATCTGTTTTAAATAACTATTTAAGAATTCAAATACAAGACTGATCAATTTTGAAGACAAAATTGTGAGTTAAATTCCTCTTTTACAAAATTTATATTTACAGTCAGAAAAATATTTGTTTAAATTAAATAAAAAAACTTGCTTGCAGTATTATGATTGAAAGAAATAAATTTCTTACTTCAATTACCAAAATATTTATTTAATTTTAATAAATGAAGAATATCTAGCTTATTGATTGAAATATATAATTTGGTTGGTATAAATAAACGATTTGTTTACTTTGAAACAAATAATTTGTAAAGTATATTTTTTTTTATTTAAACAAATAAGTATTTATTCACTTTAAAGAAGAAATACAATGCTTAATTGTCCCTTAAGGTTCCCTATTTTAATAGGGAATTTTCAAAATTTTTTGCAATTAATTTTATGTAAAAGTATAAAAATAAAAAAAAGTAAAATAAAAGTATAAATTATAATTAATATAATTATTATTATTATAAATGATAAGTTCCTTTATTTTTCCAATTAATTAAAATAAATTCTTTCTTTTATTTAAGTGATAATTTGTTTGATTAAAACAAATTTTATTTAATTTAAACAAACTTTTTCTTTTTTTGGTAATACGGTAAATGCAACAATTGACTAATTGAAAAAATTTATTCCAGGGTGAGGGGGCATGTTGGTCTGCCGGCGGTTGCTGATCGCAGCCGCGATCGCGGCCTCTGTCGAGGCCTCGGCTTCGTCCGCTAGTTTCCCGGAAATTCCCGGGTATTCTGGCTTTTCCGGCTATCCCGGCTTCTCCGTCTTCGTCCGTTCAGCAACTTCCTCCGCCGGTACCTTCACCACCGTGCAACCCACTTCCGGTTGCAGATTATCAGAGTTCCTCTGCAGTACTGGCCACTGTGTGTCTCAGGACAAATATTGCGATGGTGAGGATGACTGCGGCGATAACTCCGACGAGCCGAGATATTGCTCCCGTAAGTATTACAGAATTATTACTTCAGGACCGAAAAATAACTTTCATCTTACTCAATATGTTGAAATCGACAAAACTTTCTTTCCCTTGATTTCATGCTAACTACTATAAATAATTATAATTTAATATATTTATTATATTTATTATTTATTTTATATAATATAATGTAATATTTAATATATAATATATAATAT
>UCOH01007665.1:0-22737 GCA_900474275.1 Synergus japonicus
ATTGCAGGCGAACGGCTGATTAGCTGTCATCTTCCTGGTCGTTATTGTGCACGGGAGTCACATCCGTGCACCTTGACCAGGATCCTCTTCATGCCTAAACGATGCGGATTGGACGTCAGTGTGATCATGTGTGTGTGTGTGTGTGACTCTGAGCTCCAGTGGCTCAGAGTTAATATGCAACAAATAAAAAAGTGTCATCTTTTAATTGTGGTGTGAGTGAATGAATTCTTGCAGGTTCCGGATTGTTGTCTGGTTGGTCAGCTGATTTCGTAGAGCTCATGTGCTCCAATCAGCTGACTGGTTGTGTGCAAACAACCAACACTCTGTGCTGGGAGTTTATCGCGAAACAAGTGAATTTAAAAAGCTAAATACTAAATATGTGCGTGGTATAAAATATACCACGTCACAATACAAACTTCAATTTTAAAAAAGAGTGGAACTATACAGCGAAAAAAACTTCTGATTGAAATATTTATTAAGTAAAATGAAGAGAATAAGTTGTAAGTATAGAACTTGAACCCAATAGTTTCAAAATTTTTATATAAAGTACATTTTATAAAAAGAATCCCTGAATTTTAGGAATTTTTTTAAATGTCCCTAACTCACAATTTACAAAATTTTAAACAGAATGTTTTGAATTTCGTAGAAGTTTTAAATAGCACCACATGGTGAATTTAATAATAGGAATTAAATAAGTTTAAGAAGTCCTGAGGATGTGCTAGCCCGGGAGATTCTATTCAAGAACATCTCATAAGGTTTTGAATATTGCATTAGAGTTTTCTGCTCTCTGTCCGATGTAGCAGCACCTGTGCTCTTGCCATAATATATATGTATAGCAAACTTCCTGTCCTATAGTCTTTTTATAAGAAGGCTATAAATATCAGGTCAAAGAGTTAAAGATATTGTTTTATATTTCACTTTTCATTTTTTATCTTTTAATATAATCTACAATTATTTTTTAAGCCAATTCGAGTTAATATAAACTCCATTAAAAATAAATACTATCTTCCGAATGAAACCAGGTTAGCGTTTATTTGCTGCATTGAAAATTCAGATTAATTGAATCCCACGTAAGTTTTCATTCTCAAACAATCCGACATTTTTAAATCCAAAGTGATATCGAATTGTAGGTGAGATTGGAAATATGAATTTAAATCAAGTTGAAGCTAAGGGGATAAAACTTTTTGAGGAGTTTTTCAGCATTTAAAAGAATTATTATCGCACGCAGAAAAATAAATCAGTTAAAGTTAGAGATCTGTTGGAAATTTCTGCTATTCTAGCAGATAAAATCGGGTTACATTAATATATAAAATCTGTTAATCTCTCCACTGTATATGAAAATTTACAGAAACATTTCTATAAATAAATCTGCTAACATAACAGAAAGAATCTGTTATATTTACAGCTTATAAGATCTGTTGATTCTAAGCAACGAAAATTTGTAAATTTAACAGAAGAAATCTGTAAATTTCACAGATTTCAATTTGTTCCCATTAATGCGTATGATTGAGTACAGTGTGCAAAAATGTGGACACCTATCAAAATGAATCCAATTTAACTTTGAAGTCAATGCAAGGATTCCAAACCGAATGAATCTGAAATAATCTGAGGTCGAAGCCAGGATTCCAAGATAGTTATTCTATCCGTTTCTATCTCTCACCTATCCCTGTCTATCTCTTTCTACCTCCATATCAATCAACATACACGCTTATCTCTTTGACACTCCTCTTTTTTATGCCTTTATACATCTTGTCTATCTCCATCTATATATTTCTATCATGGTCTCAATCCACATCAACGCCTATCTCTTTCAATACCCATTTCTCTACTTCTATCTTCGTATATACTTGTCTATCCCTTTCTATCTTCTTGTCAATCTCAATTCTCTTTCATCTCTTTTCATGTTCAGTTCTCTATTCCTTTCTATCTTCATTTCAATCCACCTCCAAGCATATACACTCATCTCCCGATCGACGGCACCGCTCGGGGGTCGAGTGCCCTCGATCGGATGGGATTGAAATAGTTCGAGCTATTCAGTGTAGGCTATCGAGGGACGCTCGGGATTGGGGGGGACGGACGTAAAATCAGCCAAGCGTGAAAAGTGCCCTCGATCGGAGTGCCCTCAATCGGGAGATGAGTGTATCTTTGAATCTCTTCTTTTCTATCCCTTTATATCTCTTGTCTATCTTCACCTATCTTTTTTGCTCTCCATCTCAATATCGAATTTCAATTTCCCTGCTTGAAATAAAAAGATAGATATCGTATCCCTTTCTACCTCTCTCCTATCCCCGTATATTTCTTTTTATCTCCATATCAATCCACATCCACGCTTTTCTCTTTGAATCTCTGCTTTTCCATGCCTTTCTGTCTCTTGTATATCTCCATCTATATCTTTCAATCTCCATCTTAATCAACATAAACGCCGATCTCTTTCAATCGCCACATCTTTATTCCTTCCTATTTTTCGCCTATTCTAGTATATTACTTTCTATCTCCAATTCTATCCCTTTATATCTCTTGTCTATCTCCACCTATCTCTTTCGATCTTCATCTCAATTCACATCAGCATTTATCTCTTTCAATCGCTAAATCTTTATTCCTTCATATTTTTCGCCTATTCTAGTCTATCCCTTTCTATCTCCTTGTCTATTTCGATTCACTCTTATTTCTTTAAATCCCCACTTTTTATTCTTGTCTATTTCTTTTATTCTCGTTAATGCCTTTGTGTTTTCTTGTCAATCAAAATTCGCTCCTATCTCTTTTATCCCCACTTTTCCATCCATTTCAATCTCTTCCCCATCCTCGTCTATCTCTTTCTATCTTCTTGTCAATCGACATTTATTGTTGTTTCAACCCTCTTATTTTTGTCCCAGCTTATTTATAAACATATATTTTTGAATTTTCTATTCTCTTTTTCAATTTATCTCTTTTCTATTCAAATTTATCTCATTTCGGTTCAATAATTTCGTTTAAAAAAAATATTTATTTGAAATTAATTGAGAGCATATTTGATGCGTGACCTTATAAGCATATACGTATATTCTCCCAATTTATTCTTAAATGAATAAATAAAATACATCTATAATTAGATAGAGAAGAGCGGATTAAAGATAAAGGAGTGGAATTATATTGGTGCAATGGGTAATAGTGTGGATAGAAGTAGCTGACAAGGAATAAGATAAGATATAGGATAGGTTGTGATAGAAATAACGATAATAAAAGAGATAGGTTAGCGATAACAACGATTGAAAAAGAGATTTAAAGAGGCAAATATGGTTAAACGAAAGATAAATGAGGAAATTGAAGACATAGGTAGCCCTGTTCGAAGTAAAAAAATAGAAAAAGATAGAGATTTTCTGTCCCTCCTAAGTGTACACTTTGCATCCATGAAACACTATCTTTTTCAATGTTTGTATGTATCCATCGTTTTCACTATGCTCTATCTTTTTCTATCCTTCCCAAAAAATTTCAATCCACTTTCGTCATCTTTTTTTTATCTTTTAGTCTATATCTTCCAAAAAAATTTGAATATCTTTCTATCTCCCATTTGCAATCTTTTTCTATCCTTAGTTATAAACTGATTAATTATCATATTTTCAATCCAATATTTTATACATAAATATTATTTTAATTCTAACGCTAACACATGTAACACTGAAAAATCCCCATCTATGGGAACGCGAACCCACGCGCATATAGTTCGCTGTTCTACGCTTAGTCCACTGAGTTAACAAAGGATTTAGGTGTTGTGTTGTAAAAACCAGTATCATTTATCCAAAAGAGCTCTATTCCAATCTGTCCCTTGTTTATCTATTGTAAAAGGAGTAGAATATGATTGAGATGATTATCTTAAGGATAGATATGGATAGAAATTTAGTAATTAGAAAGGATAGGCTTGGTAATATACTTTAAGAGAGATAGAAAAGAATTAGACAGATTTGGTAGTATACTTCAAGAGAGATAGAAAAAAAATTAAATGATTGTACAAGGATAGATGTGGATAGATTAGTAGAGATTGAAAAGGATAATAAGCGTGTAAAAGAGATAGGTAAAAATTCAAATGATTAGATCAGGAAGAGACATGGATAGGAAAGTAGGGATTGAAAAAGATAGGCGCTGCTATAGATTTCAAAAAGGATATAAAAGGATTAGTAAGGATAGAAGGAGGATACAGAAAGGTAGAAATATTGAGATTCAGAAGGAAAGCGATTATTGTATATTAGATAAGAGATAGAAATAAACTGGCATGGATAGGGATGGATACATTTGGATTCATTGTTTTTTTCTAATTCAATCCTAAAAATTGAAAAAGATTCAAAAAGGTCATGTATTACTTATCCGATGCCTACCTTACTGAAATTTTGTCCTCTGCAACGTCAATTCTAAACTTATTGAGATATCAAGTAGAGAATTTCTTAAATCAAATTAAAACTTTTGTATTTTAATAAAAATTTGGGACCAGATAAACATACTTTAGCATATATTCGGTTAATATTCCGCCGTCCTTTTGGGATCGGAATAGTAACTTAGAGTTTTCAAATGATTTTTGTATAACAAACTGTATGCCCATAAATCTTCTTTATCTAAATAGTAATCAAGAATCACGTGAAAGCAATTTGAGCCATCTTGACATGAAATAAGTACATAATAATTGCAAACAAATTGCTGATTAGTTTCAACAATGGTAAATGTGTAAACAATTTTTTTCTGTGTGAATTTCTCCAATTTACAAGATAGCCTAATAATATATTTGAACTGCAAATAAAATTAAATCCTTCATATAACGGGTGACGTTCTAATGTTTATCGTGACATATTTTTATGAAACTATAAATGTAGATTAACGCTTTATGAAACTTTAATCATAAAATAGAAGTTCAACAAGAAGTTACACTATAAACGTCGAACGCTTGGAAATTGTCTACGCATTAAATCTAAAAATATTGAGAAAAGTAGAATTTCATCATATGGACCGGTATCTCATTGTAAAGAAATGGCAAAAAAAATCTATATCTGTCTTTTAATTCTTTTTGGATTTCTATGTGAAGGATTTGTTCAAGTGTACTCAGGAAATGTTGGTAAGATTATATGCTATGAACCTGGATCAAAACAGGGAGGCGAATATGTAATTTTATTTCACTTTCACATGAATTAATACTTATCTTACTTCATTTTTTAGTCAAAATTCACAACAGAATTAATTCATTTTGAAATTAACTTATGCGAGATAACAATATTTTTTACATTCTCATCAGAGAGAATGTATTAGATTTGTGTAAAATTTGACCCCCCCAGTTTTCATCAAATGTCCACATTTTGGGACCCCCTGAACCCGAAAAACATGTTTTTACGAATGTGTCTGTCTGTCTGTAAATTTTAATTTGTTAGCACGATAACTTTCGAAAGAATTGACCGATTGGATTGTCCTTTGGTATACTCTTTTAGTGTCCTAAAATGAAGGTCAAGTTCGTTAGCCAGCCATTTTGGATAATAATTTAAAAAGTTGGAGCATTTTGAAAATTTTTGATAGGCATAATAACTTTTTGAATTTCCTTAAAGAATCTAAAATTCATATTTTGAGCCAAATAATGCGAGATACAGAGAAAATGATAAGAAACATAATTATTGGCCTTAAAATGATCTACAAGTTCCCCTTGAACCATTTTTCAACAGGATGAGTAGTTTTCGTTTTAATCATGAAAAATATTGTTAAACAAAGCCGAGCACGAGGTTTAAATGAAATACCGAGCGCGAGTGCCCTGATTAGAATGTGCTCCTTAAGGTCGATAAAACCTTAAGTAAATTAGTTTTCGTTCGCATTCCATTTCATTTTGTAGTAATTTAAATTTAAAAAATAGGTGCCAGCGCGCAAGCGTCGCGCAGCACGCGAATTGCGCAACACGGAGCGCGAAGCGCGATGTGTGCATGAGAATGTGCCCGCGTAAGCGGGCAGATTTTTTAAAGTAATGTTCCTTCACAATGATTTCCCTTTTTTCGTATTTTAAATACAAAAATAAATTGACACGTAGTTGTTTTTTTTCAACATGCTATACAAAATAAAATTTTAAAGTTACAAATGCTTAAATATCTTGAATATAAAAAATTAAGAATTTTTAAAAATATTCTAATTCGTAAACTATTTCTTATAAAACAATGAAATTTTCAGGTAAAGTCAACGATTACATCATACACTTTGCATATAGCGATGAATTAAAAAATTATTCGTTTTTTTTTATACAGGAAATATGAAATTGATTTAAATAAATGGCATTTGCGGAAAAGGGATATCTTAAAAATGGTTTTTTCAAGGATAAATAAGACGAATAACACCTAAAAATTTCCGAGTGGACATCACGCGCTTCGAGCGCGTGATGTGATTTTTTTCTCAGAAAATATTTCAATAATTATACTGGGCAACAAAATCAATGTTAGCACTCATAAGGAAGATATGTAATTAGTTTTTAAAAAGAAATATATGGATTAGGTAATCAAAGACAAAATTAACTTTTTGGTGAATAAAAATGCTAAAATATTCCATAAGAATAATACTCGTCACAAATAATGACCATATATCAATAATTGCTATTGTTATAAACATTTTAATCTACAACTAGACAACTTTTTTCATGTTTAAATATATAAATATGTTGTTTTTTTCAACCAATGCATTTGAAATAGGTTTGAAATAAATTATTTAAAATAAAAAACTATAATAATTAAGTATTTCTTACTGTTAATAACAAAAATTATAAACAAATTCCAAAATTAGTCATTTTGAGTTAGAAAAAAATTATTTCTGAAACATCTTCCAGGCAAGTGAAGAGTAATATTTTAATAAATAATAATGACAAATAATTTTTGTTATTACAAATAATAACTGTTTCATGAATACAATTAATTATTTTAAAGAATCTATTTCAAATATATTTTCAATGCTTTGGATGAAAAAAGCAACATATTTCTATCAAAATAAATTTCTAATTTGTATTTTAACACTGAAAAGCGATCTAGTCTCTTATAATTTTATCTGATTTTATCTGTAAATCCAATAAAAATTTGCTGTTGAATCTACAGAAATAATCTGCTGTCCCTATTCCAGCAGATTAAATCTGTAGCTTCTACAGATTTTTCTGTAGATTGGACAGATTTTTCCGTAGATTCAACAGATATTTTTCTGCATGTTCTGTTAGGTTATTTTAGTTGGAATCTTCCAATATTCAAATTGACATCCTTCTTCGCTCAGAGTGGTTCGAGGTTTACATAAACTAAATTTAATCAAAGAGAATTAGTTTAGAAATCTAGTATTGAAAGAGTGCTCCGAAAGTTCGTGGTGCGACCGAGGGGCTATTCACTCTCGAATCAGACACTTTTAACGTTTGAAATCATAGAGGAATCCAGAGTAATAAAGAACCAAAAATGTGAAGTCTTAAATAATCAAACAAAATTTTAGTCTAAAAAGCTTTAATATTTAAGTCTATTTATGTATTTAAATATTTAAGTCTAAAAAAAACTTTAATCTAAAAAGCAATCAATGAAATCTGGGTTTTAATTCATGTTAAAATGAAATCATCTAGTTAACTCAGTTTATATAGGCAATGTGTATTTTTAAGAAGGGAATCTGTGAATTTAAGAAGGGAAGCAGAGGCAGTCTGAAGCGGAATCAAGTGCAGTCCAAGATGCAGTCAAAGGGAATCGAGGTTCGAACGGTTGTGAAAATATTCTCGTGCGTGGAAATATTGCGTAGTGACCTGCTATGTGTAGCTACGTCAGTTTTAAATTGTTTTCGATTTTGACTTCGAACAACTCATCTTACCAAGAATTTTTTCTGAAATCTGAGAATTAACATGCTGCTAAAGAGGAATTTATTGTATTTAGCAGGAAGTAAGCGGGAGTTAGTTTGAAATCGCAAAGAAAAGGTGGAATCTGACTGGCAATCAGCGGCAGTCAGTAGTCGTTAAGCGTCGAAGAATTAAAATCGCAAAGCAAGAGTGGAATCTGGCTAACCTTAGACATTAGTTTTGAAATCATTTGAAATCGTTTGAAATCAATTGAAATCGGTTGTCAAGATTCTCCTGATTTCAGAGTGAATAGTCCCTCGCAATAATTCTTTAAAGTAACTTTTTTTTTTGCCAAATCTGCTCGGACTATCCAAACGAGAGTGAGCAAGGATTTTCCCGAAGGAATTACAAATGCTTCGATGTCAATTCTATGGAATCTTAAGCGATTCGTCCAATTAGTGATCATAATCAAACAATTATAATTTCGATAATTATCGAAATTACAGGCCCGTAGCGTGGCTAGGAAGTACCCTGAGTCTCAGATAGACCATCGTAAAGAAATTGTAGATTCATTTGTGGAGTCGATATTTAAGCATCCAGACGTCAAAAAAAATCCTTCGGCTCTCCCTTAATTTCGAACCCTTCTCGTTATCATGATCCGAATCAGGCATCGACAACTGTCTCTTGTAATTGGCATATGTAAAACAAAAAAAGAACAAAAGACATAAATATAAAAAATCGATTATTACCGAAAGTGCTCTTTGGAAGTGACTCTCGTTTGGAAAATATCCCTTTTAGTAAAAAGAATTAGTAACGAGGAAAAATCCATCTCGTTATACTTGTAAATCAAAATTCGCTCCAATCTTTTTCTTTTTCTCTCTCAAAATCTCCAATCTCCACTTTTCTAGACCTTTAATTCTCTCAACTATCTCTTTCTATTTCTTTGTCAATCGACATTTACTGATACCCCTGATTTCTCTCCCAGCATATTTCTAAACTTATCTTCTTGAATGTTTTTCTTTTTGTTTCAATACTCTTTTCTATTCAAATTTATTTAGAAAAAGGATAGAAAAGGATTTAGAAAAGGATAGAAAAGGGGGAATTCAAAGAGATGTGAATTGTGAATTGAATTGCGTGAATAAAAAGGAATGAGAACTGGAAATGAAAAGAGATAAAAGCGAATTAATAATGAAAAGAAGAAAAGAAGAAAGTTATAGATAGGTATATACAAAAATAGAAAGAGATAGACGGGGATAGATAAAAGATGTAACGAGATAGAGGAGTGGAGATTGAGTGAGATAGGCGTTGATATCCATTGAGATGGAGATTCAAATGTGTATACAAAATATTGTAGTTATAAATGTATTTTTTATAACATCAAAATTGAAAATTCGACTTTCGATGCCTTCAGAGTGGGTTGAAAGTAAAAACCAACTGAACAGAAGGCATCGAAAGTTCAATTTTCTATTGATGTTATGGAAAGTAGCTAGTATACGTGACATGGAGAAAGGTGACAGTTTCACTCGTGAAATTGTCGCCTTTCGCCCCTCGTCACGTAATATACTATTGTTTAAAATATGAAGATTAATATGAATATGGGTTGTCGTACATACAGGTCCGGAAACTGTTGCGATTTGAAGCTTTTCATATTTCAGAAAGTGGCCATCGCACGTGTGGCGCAATGATCTTAAAGTAGCGCTAAATTTAAATATTAATAAAAAAAAAAACTTATAAACGGTATAAACAGCCAACTGCGGTGGCTACTTTCTGAAATACGAAAAGCTGCAAAACACGACTCATCATTACTACATACCCTCCATTAGAGTTTTCGGACCTGTATGTACGACCGTGATTTCTAGTAAGGGCGATAGAATTAGGGATAAAAAGGAATACATCTTTTTCCTGAATAAATACTCAGAGATAGAAAGAGATGGATATTACCAGACACAGGGATGGGCCAAGAGATAGGAAGCGAGATAAATATGAATTCACATGGAAGTGCAATCAAATTGAAATTAAATTACATAATCGCTTCCCTATAGATTATATAGATTTTTTTATCTGCGTGTTTGCGAATTTAGCATTCAGATGAATTCGGATTTCTTTTCTTTTTTTTTTTTTTTTATAATTTTTTCAATTAGCCGTAAATTCTTTTGGATTATCCTGGGATTCCTTTGAATTAAAACTTGGGAATGATTCGGAATAGCCTCAGAATAATTCATATTGAAAGTTTGGATTAATTAATATTGGCATTTTGTTCAATTCGAATGCAAATTCGATCATACCAATCCAAACTTTCAATAATATCCAATTGGATTGGATTTGAAAGAACGAATTTCTTTCATGGATTGAAAGTTTGTTTAGATATAAGCCTTGAATTAATTCAGATCCTCTCAAATTAAAACTTCGAAATGATTGAAATTAGCTTCAAATTAATTCAGATTGAGTATTAAGATTAAACTCGGATTCATTCGAATTAAAAAGTATATTGGGATGAAAACATGGATTTATTAGAACTGAAAGTTTGTTCGAATTTCTTGAGATTCATTCGAATTGATTCGGAATGAAATCTTACTTCGAATTCAGGCAAATTGAAACTAATCCTAATTTGTAATTTGAATGAATCCGAATCAATCCAAACTCGTATTGACTCAAATTGAAAGTTCGGATTCATTCGGATTGAATACGGATCAATTTAAAATGAAATCTTAACTCGTATTTATTCGAATTAAAAATTTGGATTGATTTGAATACTTTCGGATTCGTTCAGATAAATTTGCCATGCGAAATTTTCGTCAGGATCGAAAATATTCTTTTTTACAAAATGGGTTCTTTTGAAAAAGAAAATCTAAGTGCCCTTACGGTAATATTTGAAAAAGGTGCTTTTTCAATTTGGCTAAAGATATCAATTACCGTAACTGAATCCGAGTTTTTCTCACGATTATTTAAACTGATTTGCTTGATCCAGAAGCAAAAATGGAGTTGAAGAGAGCTTCGTCAGGAGTAAAAACATAGTTCTGCAGTTCCGATGCAAGAAAGGTCTTTGGTCAGCCGAAACGGGAAGGCGTCTGCACCTCGGATATCTGGGAAATGGTAGAATGAAATAATGGGTCGCTAAAAGCCAGACTAAAAAGCAGAGCTTTTGAAATTAACTTCTTGCTCTTTGCTCTTTAAAATATGCGAGGATGTGAAAATTGTATTTCTATCTTTTTAATCCCTTGGAATCGTTAAAAATCTCTTAGAGGTTAGAAGTTACTGGAACACTCTAAAATTATTGAAAATCTCATTAAACTTGCTAATTTTATAAAATTTCAATATTCTTTCATTTTCCAAGAAATTATTGGAAATCCTCGAAAATTTTTCAAAATATCTTGAAATACATTTTTAATTTTTTCGAATTCATGCAAGTCTTTGGAAACTCCTCAAGATAAGAGATTTAAATATTAAATATTTATGTATAGAAAATTTCTAAGAATTTTACGCGATTGCAAAAAAATATCTGTGACCTTAATCTCGAGCGTTTTTCTTTGCTTGTATATAGAATTTTTTTGTGGTCTTCTGATGAGCACTTTGCTTCCTCATTATGATTAAATAGCAAAAATATTTCCTTCCTCACAGAGGAAGCAGTAATTAATTAATTAATTAAATGATTCCTAATGATTTCTAACCATACATTATGGTTTTTCGTTTGAAATATCCCTTTTTTATAATTCTACATCGAATAATATGTAAGAGGCTAGAGAACCTCGCGTTAGATATCAGTATATTAATTTTACAAATAAATCTATTCGTCTTGTTACAAGAGGAATCTTTTCTACTCGTATATCTTCCTTATGGCAAAATAAAGTGAGTTAGTTACGTAGTTTCTAATAAATATGCATATATCCAAACAAAAATATACAGAGGGTTGACTTTGAGCGATAATGTATAAATTGACAATTTTTGTCATCTTACATATTATTATTTTTATTCGTCGTCTGCAGGCAAGCTGAACTATTTTTTGAGTCAAGAGCGGTCGGTGGACGTGTATGTATTCGTCGATTTAAATCTAATTTATTATTTCTTTTATTATTCATAATAAATTATTATTGCATAATTGCTTTCTCATTTTTTAATTTTTTTTTTTTATTCTCCATCATCATTGCAGTAGATTCATTGGAACGTCATGTGCGTAAGAAACGAATAATTGATACTTCGCCGAGTAAACACATACGACCGCGGATTCAAGATGTTCCTTACGTTGTCCAAGTTCTACGAAATAACCACAAATGCACTGGTGTTATATTATCAATGCGTGTTATATTAACTTCTGCGAATTGTGTTGAGGTTGCTGGCACATACGTCGTTGTGGCTTCTACCGTATTAGTAGCAAGGGAAAGAGGATCAACTCACTTGGTTAATGGAAAACTACTTCATCCACATCACAACGCTCAATCATTTGAAAATAATATTGCTTTACTTTCAATTTTGGAACCTATCATCTTAGGCCAGGGCCTCAATCTACCAATAGAAATTTATCAGTCGAATAATGGAAATTTACCACCTAATACAGGTGTTACCACTAGCGGCTGGGGACTTGCAGTGAAATCTGACAGGTGAGACAAAAAATAATAAACTCGGTGATTTTTTTTTAATAGATTGCGAGAATAATCCAAACATTCAATTAATGTGAAAGTAGCCCTTTTGAAAGTAAAAAGATAAACAGTCTATTTATTTGAATCGATTTCAATCCTTTTTTCAATCTACAATAATCTCTTTCCTTCTGAATCTTAATATTTCTATCTTTCTTTATCCTTCGTCTATCTTCGCCAATGATTTCTTATCCTCCATCTCTTCATGCTAATCATTCTTTATTCTCTGCCTATCCACACTAATTTTTCTTTATCCCTTTCACAATTTATTGCAGCGTCTATTTTTTTTTTCAATTTCTACTTTCCTATCCATGTCTATTCCCGGTCTAATCATTTGAATCGTTACCTATCTCTTTTATACGCTTCTTCTTTTCAATATCAACTAATTTAATATCAATAATCATTTCAATCTTTTTCTACCTCTCCTTAAATTTACTACCAAAAGTATACCCATTTCAATCCTTTTGTATCTCTCATGAAGTGTATTACCAAGTTTATACTTTTCAATCACTACATTTCTGTCCATGTCTATAACCTAATATAATCATCTCAATCCTTTCCAATCCTTTTTACAGTGTACTAGGAAGTCTACACTTGTCAAGATACCAAATCTCTATCCCTTCCTATCCAAAACTTTCTATCGTTTTCTATTTTTTTACTTCCAGCAGGAAGTACTGCTCTGCTGGAAGTAAAGAGATAGAAAGAGATAGAAAAATATAGAACTGTTCTATCTCTTCCAAGTATCCATTTTGCAACCTCAAAACGCTACCCCTTTCTATCTACCATTGTATTCCCGTATCCGGTAAAATTTATCTCTTCTTATCTCTCACTCCATTCTTGTGTCTAGTAATATCCTATCTCTTCCTAACCCTAAGTCTATCTCTTTCTTAAATTGAAAAAGATAGGCGTTGGTGTGGATTGAGATGGAAGTAGAAAGAAATAGGCGGAGATACATAGACAAGAGATAAAAAGGGATAGAAAAGTGAAGATTAAAAGAGATAAAAGCGAATTAATATTGACAAGAAGATAGAAAGGGATAGACAGGTATATACAGAGATAGTAAAGTACGGATTAAAAGATAGAGAAGAAATCGTCTATTGACAAGGAGATAGAAAGAGATAGAGAAGTGGAGATTGAAACAGATAGGTGTTGATGTGGATTGAGAAGGAGATAGGCAGGGATAGACAAGAGATAGAAAGAGATTGTCGGAGATAGAGAAGAGATAGAAAGGGATAGAAATGAGGAGATTCAAAGAGATAAACATGGATGTGAATTGACACAGAGATAGAAAGAGATAGGGGGGACAGGCGAGAGACAGAAAGGGATAAACAATCCTTATCCCTTTCTATCTTAGAGATAGAAGGATATAGAAAGGGATAGAATTTCTATCTCTTTACTTCCAGCAGGGTGTCAAAGTTACCAAAAGAACCTGTTCATGAACTTTTCAAACGATTTAAATATTTTTTGTTAAGTGTTAAAAATAATTATTTTAATTAATAATAATTTTTGTGTGAAAATAAATGCAGTCAGTAAGTATAGATGAACTTTTTACTGTAAATGTGCAATATATGAGTATTGAGGGTGGCGTCCCATGATTGCGTTTTACTTTGCGTCATAATGAGAGAGAAAAAGGTAGAAGTATACTCTTTTCTCTTTTACTCTAATTATGGGATCTGCTTATAATCTATTTACGCAATCATGGGATGTCAACCTAACAGTTCGAAAAGTTCATATGAACAGGTTATCTTGGTTATTTTGACAGCGCTACTTTCACGTTTCTTGAGAGTCTCGGTAAAAAACACGACACTAACTATGAAATACGCATTACCGCTTAAAGCCCTTCAGTGTAACCGCACACTAAAAGATATGTGTAAAGATGTCATATTTTGTACCAAATGGAAATGAACAAAATAAATAAAAATTATTCTTTTTCAAACCTTTGCCGGGAAAGTTAAATAATCTTTTCATGTCATGAGGAATATTATTTTGTGCAATAAATGGCGAAGACCAAGAAATGGTGATAACTCAGTGAGCAAAAAATTTGACATCTTTACGACATCGTAAAGATACTATATTTCCGTATTGTAAAGATGACGAAAAGACATTTTTGCGTAAGCGACGCACTCGGTACCTGATTGGTTGCTATTCGCGCGCATTTTGAAATGCTAAAAAATATTATTTTTATTTTTTATTATAAATAATGACGTTTTAACATATAAACATGTTTATTAACTACATATTTATTGACTGAACATTTTTAGGAGTTAAACCGTCATTATTTATAATAAACCCAAAAAATAATATTTTTTAACATTTCAAACTGCGCGCGAATAGAAATCAATCAGATATCGAGTGCGATGTATGCGTAGTAGAGTAAGAGGCTCTAGTTGGGCCCACGACTGGGCCAAACTTCTTATACTTCTTTATACTTCTGACCAAAACGTGCTCGACGTTTATGAAGTTGATGTACAGGACTTTGGTGTCATTATGTCTATTCTCTGTGAGTGTTGCACTCGCTTGCGAGTCAGTATTTTCTGTTACACTCTCACTATTTTTTGTCATAACTGTACAGAAAAGTCGGTTTTAGATAGTAGGAAACACAAAGTTATTACAATTAAACTTTTTAAAAGAGCCTAAGTCCCGGTGGTGATTACTGAAAATTTGAGTGACTTGTCACTGATTTGCAGTAGATTTACACTAAATGAAATCTTGACAAGAGAGTCACTGAAAATCAGTGAACTTCCACTAATTCTATTTTGGAGAGTGCTTTACATACTGAGAAACCCGCGTTTGTATTTATTGTTAAAAAACACACTAGATTTTACTATCTGTACTTTGCAGTAAGGGGCAAAAAGCAAATTTTAATAATATTTACTAACCTCAATGGTAACGCGTAGATGTTTACAGAATTATAAAGTATTTTAGAATATGAAGTAAAACTATTGCAGAATTTGTAAACTACATAGTAAAATCATGCGCAGAGACCATGCGCATCAAACTACTAACTGGGTTAGTAAAATATGTACACTCGAACCTCCCGAATTTCTCGAAATCCAGACCGGAGACCCTTACGAATTTCACCATATTCCTGCTCTCAAATTTCACACCAATTGCGCATGCGTATTGCGTATTTTCAGCATTTAAAATTGCGCGCCAATACCAACCAATCAGATGCTGACTGCCATGACATGCGCACTTATCACGTGCTTAATGAGAAACCTGTCGATGAAATTCGGGAGGTTCGAGTGTACAGTTAGAATCACAAAAAATAAAAGCTTTGAAGGGGCGTACTTCACACTATAGCCTACATGTATTAATATTCTAGCCTATACATATTTTATAATATCGAACATTAGAAATTACAATTATATATACATATTATTAACCCATTAACGTCCTGCCGGACACATTTTGTACACCTCTCTTCCCGCGCTCACAGCTATTGCATTTCGAGCAAAAAAAATCTCAAAAAATGTATAGTTATAGTTTGAAGTATGCTCTTTCCGGTAGTATCACTCAAATTATCGAAGAACATTTTTTTTTAGAAACTTCAAAATGGCGCCCGAATTGCAAAATTTTTGTCAGAAAATTCATGATTTTTTTTCTCAGAAACAGAGAACTTTCCTAAAAAATTAAAAAGAACAAAAAGTGCTTAGAATTGGCCAAAGAATACACCTGAATTTTCCCAAAACGATTCGAGTGATTTTTGCAATTTATAAAAAATTAGCAATTAGCAAAAACAAGAAATTACTCAAATCGTTTTGGAAAAATTCAGGTGTATTCTTTGGCCAATTCTAAGCACTTTTTGTTCTTTTTAATTTTTTAGGAAAGTTCTCTGTTTCTGAGAAAAAAATTCATGAATTTTCGGACAAAAATTTTGCAATTCGGGCGCCATTTTGAAGTTTCTAAAAAAAAATTTTTCTTCGATAATTTGAGTGATACCACCGGAAAGAGCACACTTCAAACTATAAGTATACATTTTTTAAAACTTTTTTTTCTCGAAATGCAATAGTTGTGAGCGCGGGAAGAGAAGTGTACAAATTGTGTCCGGCTGGACGTTAATGGGTTAAACGGAAACAGAAAAATCGAGTTAGAAGAAATAGAAACTGATGGGAATCGAACTCGGGTTCTCTGGATTAGCAGTCGGACGATGTTCAATTTACCTATAAGAACATAATAAGAGTGGCAATAAAAACGTCCATATGACTGTCTAAATCCGTTATTCGACAATCGGCACACATGGGATATACGCTCGGCTGCGCTCGGTCCAAGATTTGATGTTTTCTATTAAATCAGTTAGTAATTTTCTTCTACATATTTAGTATATTATATTACTTAAAATAGTTATTACTTTTATTCCTGTTGTAGAATGTATTAATTTCTCTAATAATTTTTCCTAAATCAGATTTTACTACAGTAAATAGTAAACTTTGGTGTTACTAAATAGGACATCTTCTTATAAAAATAGTACAACTTATTATTTTTGTATTAAAATGTCGATATTTAAGGTTTTTGCCCCGACTTGCTATCCATATTAGTAATTTTTCTAACATATAGTTTCTCAGTGCAAGCATCGAAAATCGAATTTTATATGAAGCTGCGAAGAAAAATAATTTTTTATAATAATTACATCAAATACTTTTGGTACTTTTAGTGACACACAGACGATACGATGCACAAACCCTAGACACCCGTAAGTTGATTTCTTTTTAAATATTTTTTTCTAATCTATAAAATGAAATTGATTTTTATTTCTTGTTATAATTATAATATTATCTCTTAACAGGTTATTGGCAAGACCTAATGAATTACGATCAATCAGAGTGCCTATAATTAGCCTACAAGAATGTCGGGACCGTCACCCAAACTTTTCCTGGATTTCAAGAGAATTTATTTGTACTTATCATGTAGAAAAAAAATGTGCCTCTGGCGACGAAGGTAACCCTATAGTTTTTGAAGGACATTTGGTTGGTATTCTCACTACACAAGGATATACTGGTCCTGACATTTTTGTGAACGTGGCTAGACCTGCATACAGAAATTGGATTATTACACATATGGGGAACATTCCACCACTGGCACAAGTGCCAATACATCCACCTATAGAGCCTAGTCATCAGAATAAGTACTCAAAGGTACACCCCTGTAATGATTGAGACGAATAAATTCGAAGCAAGTCTTCATTCTGAGTCAATTCAATTCAATCCTAACAAAATTTGTTCGAATCGACCTCACATTGATTTGGAGCGAGTTCGAATTAAAAAGTTTCTTTAGAATGGCTAATAAAATAGGTACTAGCGTAAACACTCGTTTGCGCTAGTACCTATTTAGTACGAAATAGAAAGAGATAGGCGGGTATTGACGAAAGTTAGAAGTGGATAAACAATCTTTATAGGATTGGATAGGATTTCTATCTCTTTACTTTCAGCAGGGTATACATTTACACATTAAAACAACTTTCACAATGTTTATTTTAAAAAATTTTATAGCATATACTTTTAGAGCACAAAAAAATATATTCAGTGAAAGAAATGACTTTAAATAACCGATTTGTAGACGAGATACAAACTTGTGCATACAAGCTGGGTATTTTTGACCCCTGTGGGTTAAAGATGTCTACTAAAATCGTAATACGGCATTCAATCGTAATACGATTGAATGCCGCTATGCGACAACCTCGCATTAAAAGTGCAAAATTTCTTAATACTTTTGAATACTCTTCAATCCGACTTTTCTTGTAGGGTCGGGTAACTGAGGGTTAATAATCGTGATGTAAAATAGAGAGACCGAATTAATTTTGGACGACAGATGATATTATTAGCGTAAAATTCCACCTTCAATTTCTCGTTCAGAAAGCATCTTTGAACTTAATTTGACTCTATCAGCTTTAAAGAAGAAACTTCAATAAACTTTATTATCAGAAGAATTTTAGCGAGTGCTGTGTCAATATGTATAAGCTTAATGTAAATCAGGTTTTAGCCCTCCTTTAAATCACTCAGGATTTTTTCGAACATTTGGTTCATTCTTTTTATTTGAAATCTCTCGAATAAGTACGAATGTAAACATCGCTGGCGCGTTGCTTTTAAGTGAGATCGAGTTGTCGTTAAGGCCTTTGTTCTCACGGTTCTCCGCGCCAAGACCTCTGGGAACTAAGTGGTCTTCACTTGACTGGATGCATTTAAAAATGAGCCGATAGAAAGAAAAAAAAAATATAAGTGGATGCTTTAATAGCGAAAGCTAACAGAATTCGTAACAATGGTAGGTTCCTGTCTGCGCATAATTAAGCCGTGCTTCCTTCAAAATTCATTTACAAACAACAAAACAGGTACTGTAAACTGAAGAGATTATGTGAAGAAGTGCAAAAAGGCTTTTACTACTAGATAATTTATTCAGGAGTTGAATTTCTAGTAGAACTCCCTGAAGAAAGAGATGTTAATTAATTTTGCTTTTAGATGAGATAATGGAATTAGTTAAGTGGAAATGAAAGGATATCAAAGAAAACTTTTGAAGAGAAAAATCCATTTTAATCCGTTTCAATACGAAGTTTGTTTTCCAGCGAAACAGGTCGACTCCGAGCCATTCAAAAGAGAAATTTTCTCTGAATGACTTGGAACCAATTCGAAGCGAAGATATCTTCGAATGAATCTGACCAACCCGAAGTCGACATGAAAATTTCTAGTTAAACAAATCCAAGCTAATCCGATTCATTGCGAATTTAAGGGCATGTATTACTTACCTGATCCCTACCTTATCGACATTTTTTTCTCTGTAACGCTACGTCTACATTTATTGAGATACCACATTGAAAATTTCTATATTTAAAGCTAAAGCCTTAAGGTACGTTTTTCTGGTCCTACATATTGATATTTAAAAAAAATTTAAGACCAGACACACCTACATTAGCATATTTTCTTCAATTTTATAAACTTTCAACTTGATATCTTTATAAATGTAGACGTAGCGTTACAGAGAAAAAAATGTCGGTAAGATAGGGATCGGGTAACTACAAAACATACTTATCAATGTAAAACAGACAAAAGCAAACTTTATAAATCAAAAACAAATATTTTGGTTCTTTCAGATGCACAGAATCAGAATTTATGAATTAGAAAAATTCTTTATGTGTTTTTAGTTACTTTTAGTTTTGTCCCAAGAAAGGACCGGCAGTCAAATATATTAAGTATGGTTTTCGATTACTTGAATTGTTTTACCTTATTAATTTTGAGATATTCATTTGGTAAAATTTTTTATGCTATGATTTCTTGTGCCTGACTTTCCCGGAGACCTAATAAAAAAAAGTCACGTCCTACCGACTGAATCTAAAAAAATCAAAATTTTAATTTTGTATTCTCAATTTGTATTAATACGAGTTAAAGGCATGTATGATAAGAGCAAGTTAGTTAAACCAATTATACATTCATAAAGTATAACATGTCCTTAAACATTTATTCTCAATTAATCTGATGTAACTTTTCATTCAGAAAAAATCCGAATTTTCAATCTGAAGAATGATTTAAAAAGCTTTTTCGAATTGAAAATTCTGATTGAAATTGATTTGGGATCAAAACAAAAATTAATTTGATTCGGATTCGTTTGGATGGATTAAATCCGAAATTACTTTTCATCCATAATCTATCCGAGTTGACTTTTATTCTGATTGAAAATTTAAATTAATTGAATCCCATAAGTAAGATTTCATTCATTGGTTTGGCTTGCCTAAATCCAAAATACGTTTTCATTTCCAATCAATTGAAATGAATCCTAATAAATCAGAGCAAAAATTCAATTCCAATAAATTCGAATATTCCAACCCTACTTTCAATCGAGACATATTGAAAGTTTGGATTGGTTTAGGATGATTATATAATCAGATTAAATGATTTATTCGAATTGAATCTTTACTCATTTTCAGACTGAAAGCTCGGATTTATTTCAATTGAAAGTTTGTTCAGATTCATTCGAATAGGAAGAGTTTACATGTATATTATTTATAATTTTATATATTCGGGATGAAAGTTTTTCTATCATATTAAATATCGGTCGGATTCATTCGGCTTGACTCGATTTAGAGCTGGACTCACTCAGACTAAAAATTCAGTTCGAATAAGGTGGATATTTAGTACGAAATGATTCAGATGGAATGTTTGTTGGATTCTTTCGAATTAAAAGTTCAGACTGATGCGGTTTAGCCCCGGATCCACCCAAACTAAAAGTTCAAAACCATTCGAATTGATATATTTTTCGGAATTATTTGGATTGAAAGTTAGCTCGAATTAACTTTGGATTTATTTGAAATAATTGTTCGAATTAATTTGAATTAGAATATTTTTCAGGTTAAACTCGAATTCATTAGGACTGAAAAGTATAAGTATAAGGATCAAAGAATAGATGAAAAGTACGGATGTATTTGGTTTTAAAATTTGTTTATATTTCTTAGAATGCATAAGGATAAAAGTTAGGATAGATTCGAATTAAGAAGTCGGAATGATTCGGAATAGCATCGGATTCATTCAGATTATAAGTTTGGATTGATTATGATTGAAATTTTTTTCGAATTAACTGTTGGTTTCTTTCAATTAAAAGTTCTGATTTATATAGTTTTAAAGTTGGGATTGATTTTTAACGACAGATTGTTGGAATTAAATTAAATTAAATTAAATTAAATTAAATTAAATTAAATTAAATTAAATTCTAATTAAAATATCAGATTGATCTCAATTGAAACTATGCTAGCATTAGCCTTTGATGCTTTTGAATTAAACGATTGGATTATTTAGTTTGTTCGTATTAGTTCGAATTTTGTTCGATTGAGCATGGATTAATGTGAATTGATATTCTTCCCAATTTTTCATATTCTTTTGAAAACTGTTTGTTTTAAAATTTGTTTTCGATTGGTTCTTTTAGATAATATGATTGGAATATTAGGAAAAATTTCAGTGAAAAAATGACTTGGCCCTCTTTCAATTTTACCATATTGGCTTTCACCTTTGCCTCTCCATATTTCTTCAATTTCTAAATTACTTCAGAAATTCAACTCTCGTATGGAACCATTTCGCAAATTCGATCTTCCTGCGTGCAGGAAAAGCGGCACCTTCCCTTCTCAAATAAAATAAGAGAAAGAGAAAGAAAAAGAGATATGCGAATTCGCAAGATTGGAAGACGTATTTAAAATTTGGATAATAGTCCTTACAGTATATCTGCTTAAACTTAAAATTAAACAATCAAAATTGAAAAAGTTCTCCCTATACTCGTTCAAAAAATCTCTTTTAATTATTTTAAATCAATTAAAATTTAACCAAAATCCTTCAAAGTCTGTTGACGTTTTAAAATTCCTAGAAATCTTCTGATGTCCAATAAAATTCGAAGATATATTTGTAAATTACTAGAAACATTCAAGAGAAATTCGAATGAACTTGGGAAACCTTACTCTTTTTAAAACCTTTTTTTGATCTTTAAAAATCATGAATTCTTAAATTCTGGAGTACATAATAATGTCTAGTAGTTAATCTCTAATTTTGTATTCAAGATTATTGTATCTAAATTTTTTAGAAAGTGAAAAATTCTTCGTTTAGCATTGTTTTAAACTAGTGTTTTTGTGTAAATTGAAAAGACACAGTATTGTGTTAATAATTATTTATTTAATAAGAAGAGGTTCGCGCTCTGGCTCGGAGGTTTACAGTTCGGAAGCCGAAAAGTATCTAAACTAAGTTGAAGTTTGTCAGAAGTACATTCAAAGAGAGTTTGAGTTTTTACAGAGAGGGGATTTTATTCCTATTGGTTAAAATTGGGTAAAAAAACCAAAAACAAGCTGTTAGCCTCATGGCTGTACCTGAGTTTGCATGATGGTCAGCGCCATAAAACCATTTACAGAGGATCGAAGACTAAATCCTTAACTATGACGGCAGAAGCACGTCTGAGCAATAAGCATAAAAACATTAAAAGATTAACAAAAAAATCGAGGCTTGAAGTTATAAAGATATAGAAAATGCAGAAACAGCTGTTAGTTATAAATTTTAGACCTTAGGCAAGCTAAAAAAAAACTTCTATACAATTTTGGTTTTAGATAGACGGTTCTTAGAACACAGTTTCAGAAATAAAGTAAGAATGATAAATATAGTAAAAAATTGTTACGATGTAACAACTAGAAAGCAACTTCAATGGAAATATATATTAATAACTATTGTACAAGGTAAGAAGGGGATTAATAATTATAAACGAGATCAAGTAACATTAAATCTATCTTTATTGATAATTATAAATTTACATTATCTATGAGAAAAAAAAAAGTGAAAAACAAACAATAAGAATAGTGATATAAACTAACAAAGC
>UCOH01007666.1:0-12088 GCA_900474275.1 Synergus japonicus
TGTATATATATATATATATATATATATAACAAAAAGTTTTGCTGTCCGAACCAAATAGTTTTCTCAGTGCATAAAATGAGCAATTGAAGCTCCTGAATTCGAAATACCGCTCCACTCTAGGAGACATGATGAGGTATGATGACCTTTAAAATCTTCGATTTGGTGATAATTTCACCGGATATTTATACTTGGAAATGTTCAAATGTGTGTATGATGCGCATGTGCATGGTCAGATCGGCACATCGCGAAACGCATATCCGGCGTTCGGGTCGAATGCTTTCGAAAACTGGAAGTGCATAACTAATTCCCCGACGCGATACTATATCTTGCATAATGTAGGTGCGATACAGCGTCACCTGCTCAGTCGTCTTTAAACCACATCCTTCCTCTTCTTGTGATCACGTGCGTGTGGCGTTTCGCGACGACATGCGGGTTCAGAAGAACGTGTGCTACATACGTACATCACGTGCGAGCACTAATGCCAAGGGTTTCGGACTGCGAACATCCGATCTTGGATCGCCTTTCATGTGGTTCACATAGTGCCCAGACCCATACCCAAGACCCGGACCAGCCCGCAGGCTCAGGGCTGATGACCTTGTAGATCCTTTAAAGGGACAGACCTGCCCTCTGGAAACTGGAAGTGGTTTTCTTCCGAACATGAGAGTTCTGCTCAGAGTCTGTTTCTCACTCTCTCTCTCTCACTCTCTCTCTTTCTCTCTCTTTCTCTCTATTTCTCTCTCTCTCTCTCTTCTTGAAGACTGTAGTATAGTGGCTTGCTTTTGTATTATGTTCTACAATCTACATTATACTCTACTCTTCAAACACGGACACAATAGCCTGGTCCTTCACTGGCCACGCAAAAAAGTGGTCTCTTTAAATCTCCCATGCCTCTGGATTTAAGTGCAAAAAAGCATTGAAAAGAAGAGGAATTTCGGTCAATTTGGTCCCTTTTTATAATTTGCAAACACGAGTTTCGATTTTTAGCATGGATGGTAATCTAGGATAGGATTTTTAAGTTCAACTTTAGGATGCGCCTGATGTTGTCAGTAACTTATATATCTTTATCCTTAATAATTTATATTAGTCTCAAAAAAAATCTTCAAAACAGTCTCATAAAATCCCTTAAAATATTACTACGACCTTCGAAATCTTTTTAACCCTTAGCTGCCACACTCTTCTGAGGTAAACTGGACCCCACTCTCTAAATTTGAATTAGTAAAAAACTACTATTTGGTAGTATTTTTTTTACTAATTCATATAGCGCCGATTCGTTTACTACTAATTAGTAAAAGTCTACCAATTCAATATGTAAGTATAACCTACTAAATGAATTAGTAATGGTACCAATGTAAATTGGTTACTATTTTAAATGGTAAATTTAAAGTTATCTTGAGTCAACGGAACACTAAATTTCACTTCTTATATCCGAATATTATATACTAAACCATTCATTAGTAGAACCATTTCATTTAGTAGAATGTCGAAAAATTACTAATTTAACAGTCGAAACCGTCGTTACTAATTGCATTAGTAAAATTTCTACTAATTCAGATTTAGAGAGCAGTGAACAAAATGTTATTATGAAGAAACCATTCAATAGTTTTGGCTGAAAATTTTTTTGTATAATGTTTAGTAAGTACTTTAATCATTTATATAGGCAGATTATTCAATTAAAGAAATCTTGTATCTTAAGAAAAGATAATGACTGGGGCAAAAATGACCCCAGTGTGGCAGCTAATGGTTAAATTCTACACATTCTTTTAAAAGTCATACATGTATAGAAATTCTTTTGAAATTCCTCAATAAAATTATATGACAAACTTTAAAATCCTGTAAACCTCATGAAATATTTTAAAACTCGTAAAAATCTCTTGAAATCTTTTTAAATTCTTGAAAACCTCTTAATATTCCCCAAAAAAACTTTTTGACATTCTTTAAAATTTGCGATAATATTTAAAGTCTCTTTACGTCCTTTAAAATCCACTAAAATTATTTAAAATCTCGTTACGTTCCATGAAATCCTGAAAATTCTATGAAATATTTAAAAAATCAGAAAATCCCTTAAAATTTTTAAAATCTCTTTACTTCCTTTAAAATTCCAGGAAATTTTATTGGAACATTTAAAATTTCTTCAAGTTCCTTAAAATTCTTTGAAACTTTTTGAAATGTCCTAAAATTTCTCGAAACTCCACAACAGGATTTAAAATCCCTTAAAATCTCTTAAAACACTCAGAAGCCTTTTCAAATCACTTAAAATTTTACGAAAACCTTCGAAATCGCTTAAAATTCGTTGGAATCTCTTAAAATTCTAAAAACATCTTAAAATTCCTCAAAATTTCAAAACATTTAAAAGCCCTTAAAAATACTTAGCTTTAAAAATGCATTTTTTACTCTTTTAAACGAGTTCTTGAACTGGAAATCTTTTAAATCCGCTGAAATCTTATATCCGAATTGGTAATTGAAATCTTGGTATCCGAATCATTTTAGTTCGGTTTGAAGTAACACTTTACAGTCTGAAGTTCGCACATTAAAATGATACTAAAATTATACTATATGATACTAAAATTAAAATGTTTTTAAAAAAGGATCGCCAATTCGAAATAATGATTAGTTATTTGCACAACAATGTTCAATTTTGAAAGTTTTTAAAGGCTTAATTTAAATGTCAAGGTGTTTCAAAGACATGATAATTTCACATTGAAATTTCTTTAAATCGACAAGCGGTTGCTCTGAAAATTGAAAAGAAGCCAAGACTGAAGTTTCTCACCTAATTTCTTTTGGCTTTTGTGATGGATGTCCAAGTGAAACGATTACGAAATGCATTTTGAATGAATGAAGAATGTAGACATGAATCTGAAAAATGGATCGCAAGTTATTATTCGTTGATGTGGATTTCGTGCGAAATTTGACGGAGGCCTCCGTTTCATTCAGACGAAAATCCGGTGCAGCCGCTTCCTGTTGGTAGCGGCGGCGACCGGACGTTTTGTCCTCTTTTGACAAGAGCGAAGGTGTTTCTACGGCGATGCACATGTACATGCACATCAAACTCAATGATGTGTAAGTTCAATACGAGAACGAAGAGGGTACGGCACCTGACACGTAATTGGGTCCCAATGACGAGTATATAAACCGCATGAGAGCGGAAACTCTCGTTATTTGTTTGCCTCCGACTTTCTTCTTCTTAACATTTTCTTTTTCAATCCATTTTACACAGAGAATTGCCGCCAGCAAACTTCGAAGATTTACAAAGAGAAACAACTAATTTTTGATGATTTAGATGTATAAACATTAAACACATCCAATATATATCTTGGATTACTTAGAGATTTAAATATCAAACTTTCACTGAAAAAAAGGTTTGGTTCGGACAACAAAATAATTTTGTTGATATTTGTGCAAGAAAATTTTTTTGTTGGCTCAACCAAATTATTGTTGGGTCAAGAAAATGTTTTGTTAACCCAACAAATCGTTTTGTTGAACTAACAAAAATTTATTTCAGCCAAAAAAACATATTTTGTTGTACAAAATATTTTTTTGAGTGTTGGATCGCTTGTAAAAGAAATAATCCTAATGTGGATACATCACAATTGGAAACATACAACTTTGAGTGACTCGTAAATAAAAAAGTTCAACTGTGAATGAATTAAATATATAAACACCAAATTTTTGATGATTTACAGATAGAAATATTTCATATGAATTGAAAGAATTTAACAAGTTTTATGAGATTTTATAAGATTTCAAAGATATTAAGACATCTCAAAGAATTATTCTTTAAAGATCATCAGTTTAAAAGAATTATTGATCTTAAATATATAAATTCTCCTTTGACTATTTTTTGATAGGATAAGTAGTTTTTGTTTTAATGGTGACAAATATTGTTAAACAGAACGTACCGAGCGCGAAGAGCAAATTTTAAATCCCATAAACTATTTTTAGTCATGAAAATCTCTTGAAATCTGTTCAAATTCGTGAAAACCTCTTAAAATACCCAAAAACTTTTTCAAATTCTTTACAATCCTGTGAAAACAATTAAAATATCTTTTTATCCTTTAAAATCCATTAAAAGTATTATTAATCTCGTATTCATCTGCAATTATCTTTTAATTAGCTTTTAATTATTTTAAATTCTATAAAATATTGTAGAGCTTTTTAAAATTCTTCTTAGTTTATGTTTCTGTTTCTGTTTTGCCAAGTTCAGGTCGCTTTATTTTTCCAAACTCGATTTTGCATCATTACTAGTACTTTCCCAACACACGAGTATTGTATATCCTATGATTGTAAGTAGCCTCATTCAACAAAACTATACTCAGAATTGGCTCGAGGGAACTTCTGCCTATATTTGCACGCCTTATTCATCGACGTTTGGCTCAATTTTCCTTAGATCAGTGATTTTGAGATTCTGAGCCGAGAATAATGCTCTGCGCAAGCATAATGATAATTGAAGGGAAGGAAATAACACACTTTCGAATCTGAATCGTTTATCGTTTGCATGCGTCAAGGTTACTGCGAGAAACGATGAAAAGGTTATAATTTTTGACTTCTAAGAGAAGAAGGTGTAATTTTGAGTAGCTCATTTTCATTTAATCCATTCCCCCAATTTCACGTCCTTCATAATTCTCTAATTTTCTCTAACTGTTCTTTAACCCTTCGACGACACACTAAGTCATTTTGAGATCTATTCCTCGACTTTGACGAGAAATGACGCTTAGGTGTTTGAACTAATGACGGTACCGTGGCCATAGAAGTAGAATTCGATGTCCCAACTATATATAGGTAGGTCTAGACAATTACCGTAGCCTGCTGAGTCATCAGACGTCGTTGAGAAGCGATCGAAATCAGAATAGGGTCAATAAATTGACCCATGAGTGTCCTCAACGTCGAATGCGATTAAATTCTGAAAATAAACACTTATCTATTCTAAAAAGATGATTGAGTCGAAGTCGAAATATCGTAACGCCGTCGTTGAAGTATCGATAGTGATTTCCGAAAATCGATACTTGTCGAATCGTAAATTCCGCGTGAATTGAATTTGAAATTTTGAATTTGGTTTCGTTAATAATCATTTTGTCACGAGTCTAAACTCGAAATACATTGAAAGAATTTCATGGAATTTGAGAAGATTTCTAATGATATAAAGAGATTCTAAATGTGAAGGAATTTTTAAAGATTGTCATGAATTTTAACGTGGATTTCAAAAGATTTATTATTTTGAAAATTTTCGTAAAATTTTAACAGATTTCAGGATATTTCCTGAAATTTGAAAGGAATTCATGCAATTTTAGGGAATTTTCAAGAATTTTAAGGGATTCTAAATATTTTTAAATTATGAGGATTCTTATTTAAAATTGTTTTAAAGATTTCGACAAATTCAAACGATTTTTAAGATTTTTGTGAAATTTTGAGGAATTTAAAACTTTTTGAAGAAGTTTCAAGGGGTTTGAAGAAATTAAAAATTTTTATTTTAAAAGATTTCTAATAATTCTAAGGGATTTTAAGAGATTTTTCTGATATTTAAAAGATTTTGTGAATTTTAAAGCATTTCATGGAATTTGATAAGATATCTACACAGAAAAAACAAGGACTGAAAGTGTTTACAGCTGAAATCAGTTTTTAGGCTGAATTTCAGTCTTAAGTCAGTTTTTAGTCTCGTTTTAAGACTGAGAAGTCTTGTTTTTAGATTTCTTAGTCTTAAAACAAAACCAAAAATTGACTTAAGACTGAAATTCATCCTAAAAACTGATTTCAGCTGTAAACACTTTCAGTCCTTGTTTTTTCTGTGTAATAATTTTAAGGGATTTTAAATATGAAGGAATTTCAAGTGGTTGCTAGAAATATTTAGGGATTTTCACTAATTTTAACGTGAATTTCAAGAGATTCAACGACTTTTAAGTGATTTTTACGAAATTCAAGAGACTTTTGAGATATTAACACGATTTTGTAGAATTGTATGGGATTTTAGTATATTTTGTGAAATTTTAAGGGATTTTAAAAGCTTTGTAAGAGTTTTAAGAGGTTTTAAGCAATTTGATATATTATCCGAAAATTTTAAGGAATTTTGTGAGATTTCTAATAATTTGATAAGATTTCTATGTAATATTTTTAAGGAATGTAAAAGATGTAAAGAGATTTTATATGTTCCAGTAAAATTTCAAGAACTTTTCTGGGAATTTTAAGAAATTTTAAAGTTTTTCATTGAATTTCAAAAGGTTTCTAGGAATTTTACGAGATTTTCATGAATTTGAAATGTGGATTTCAAAAGATTTATAAGTTTCAATATTTCATGGAATTTGAAAGTATTCCTAATACTTTTAATGGGTTTTAAATGATATAAAAAGGATTTGAATTGTTATCATTGAATTTAAAAGAATCTCAAGAAGTTTCTGAAAATTTTAAACGATTTTCACGAATTTTAAGCGTTTTCACAGGTTTTCAATGGTGTCTTGGAATTTTTACAGATTTTCACGAAGTTTAACATAGATTTTAAGAAATGTAAGACTACTAATTCAATTAGTTAAATTGTTATACGAGTTCAGAATAAATTCGAAAAGTAGCAATCAGCTATAGAATTATGAAACATTGGGGGGAATTTTTATAGACTCTAAATATCAATTGCAAATGTGAAAATTAATTATCATGAATTTGAACTTTAATTTCGAAACGGAGAGAAATCGTCGGCCTTATCGGATCGGAGTGAAATATCCATTCCAGACTTCGATGAGGGTCAGTAATAAAGAGAGAATTCGCAAGCATGAAAGATAAAATGGGCATATATCTGAAAACAGTAATTGACAGGGCTACGATCAGTCTTCATTATCTTCAGGTACAACATAAAACATCGACTTATCAGCTTAATACCACGAATGCATCGCTGATGCAGCTGCAATACGATACATACTCTCTTAAGAATCTCTATACATCTAGACAAATAACTATCTATTTACATATGTGTAAAAAAAATACATCAAATCGTAGGAATAATGATCGATGACTTTTGATATCCGTGGTCCAGTTACGCTTTAAATCAATCTATTCCACGGAAGGCTGGCGTCCAAATGCTAATTATGCACGACCCCATAATATACGCAATGATTATTATAGATGTAGATTATTCTAACGATGGAATTCATTTCCGAACAAATTGGAAGCATTGAAGATTAAGATTCTTGTGAATATCTGTTCAGTATTTTAGTCCCAAACATCTACTATCAAAGAATTTTTTGTATTTGATTGAAAAATCAACGTTTTTCTATTTTACCTTCTTTTTATACTATTTAGCCAACTAACACATGATTATTTTTTGTGACTTGTAACTTTTTAATTTTTATAATTGGGTAACTTATATATAATTGGATGAGTTAATGATAAAAAAGTCCAACTTTGGATAATTTGCAGATTTCAAGTATAATAATAATAATAATAATAATAATAATAATAATAATAATAATTTGAATTTTGGATGACTAGATGACTTTTAGATAATTTATAAACATCCGACTTTAGATGAATCACTAGATAGGATCATCCAACTTTTGATGACTTAAGTAAATAAAGATCCAACTTTGGATGGCTAAGGGCCGATTCCACCAACTGTGATTAAATTTTAATTCTTGATTAAATGCTTGATTTGCGTACTTAAAGTATTGATTAACTTAAGTTAATCAAAGATTAAAATTTAATCACAGCTGATGGAATCAGCCCTTATAATGTTAGTGGTAAAAACATCTAATTTGTGATGTTATGAAAATATAAAAATCCCACTTTGGATAACTTAAAGATCGAAATATCCAACTTTGAACGACACTTTAAATAATAATGGGACATGCTAAAACTGTATATCGATATTTAACACATCGAAATCGATAAGCAACATCGATGTTCCATCACTATAATTTCAAATGCAAAAATGTTCACCTTTGGATGATTTTCAGATAGACAAATCCAATTTTCAATACTATGAAGATATTATATACAAATACCATTCAACACTAAAGATACAAAAAAAAAAAGAAAGGAAAATCTCGTCTGAAATACGCGTAAGGAAAACTGCTCTCATTCTTTTTATCTGTATCTTTAGCTTAGCTGAATTGAAAAGCGACCTTAGGGCGCGGACTCTTCTCAGGTATCGATGCATTACTATCGAGAGGAAAAAAAATCAGGCGTTAAAGTACCTTCACGAAATCGGGCGGTGCTCTGTAAAATAGTTATGAAGGGCATTCTATTTACCATGGTACCGACACGTCGGATCGCTCCTTTTTGACGAGGTGAAAGCTCTCGGCAGCATTGTAACAACGTAACTGTTGCAGTAGTGTTTGTTCTCTGTGTTACAATCGCGGACGACCAGATTCTCCTCCGACAAAAAGGCGAAGGATTTTAAATCCTCGTGTACCTTCGGATTTCTCGACAGCGCTCATTGTCTACCTGCACGGTTATTCGTATTATTACGCCCTGAAAGGAAACTACCTATGATTTACGAACAGGGGAGTTTCTTGAGATTTTTTTCATACGGATGTTTTAATCGTCTGTCGCCGGCAGCTGATATCATACGAGACGTCCGGGAACAATACAAGAGGAGAAAATAGCGCGTATTGGATTGCGGATGAAGCTGGAAATTCGAGATCGATTGACTATCTGCATTCAGTGAAAAGTCCCTGAGCGATTGTTGAATTCGTGTTTGAGATATAGAGGATCTAAGTCAGAGAATATGAACCTCAGATTTCTAAGAGTCCCCAGTTTTCATCAATTGGTTGTTCTCTCTTTTATGTTTTCTTCAAAAGTTAAGTCATATCTTGATTAAAGTTTCCATTCTTCCAAGTCTGGAAGTTTGACATTTATATGATAAGTCAGGGTGGAATGGAGATGATTCAATTTTTCGATTTCCCTGATATTGCCCTGATTTTTACCTGACTTTCAGACAGATTTCCCTGACAGAAGCGTATTAAAAATGCGTATAAATTTTTTATGATAATATTATTGAAATTATTTAAAAATTTCGTGTAATATCACTTTAAATCTTTTGATAACTTAAAATCACTTCACAAAATCAAAACAAAAATCAAACACAAAATCTCTTGAATTTAGAATAAGTTTTAAAAAGATCTCTTAAAATTCCTAAAAATCCCTTCAAATTTGTTAATATTTCATGAGATCTCTTCCATTTTCACTAATCTTTGTCAAATTCCTCAAAATCTTTTTAAATACTTTAAATCCCAAGAAATATTTCAAAATATTTTTAAATTCCTAAAAATTTCTTTAAATTTCCTTTAATCCTTAAAAATTTCATAAAACATATTCAGAATCTTTTAAAAAGCACAAAAATTTCTTTAAATTATTCAAAACTTATTGAAATCCCTTAGAATTTGCTGAAATATTTTGAAATTCCTAAAAACATCTTTAAATATCTTAAAATTCCACTACAATATGTAGAATTCCATGAAATGCTTTATAATAAATTATGTTACAAAATCGTTTAAAAATCATAAAAATCTCGAGAAATTCTTTAAAATTCCCTAAAGTGCATTAAAATCTCTAAAGGAGCATTAAAATACATAAATATGTCTTTAAATTCTTACAAGTTTCTTAAAATCCTTTATAATTACATGAAAAATTTTTAAATCCCTTTAAAGATGTAAAAAAAATTTTTTTAATTTTTGAAAACTTCAAAATTTCCTAAAATTCCACAAAATCTTTATAAAATCATAGGAATCTCGTGAAATCCTGTAAAATTTCGCGAAGAAATTTAAAATCCCTTAAAATGCATCAAAATCTCTTAAAGTTATTGCAAACCTATTGAAATCCCTTATCCTACTGAAATATCTAAAAATTGAAATCTATTAAAATTCTTAAAAACATCTTCAAATATCTTAAAATTCCACTACAATGTTTAAAATTCCATGAAATCCTTTACAGTTAATTAGTTTACAAAATAGTTTATAAATCATAAAAATCTCGTTAAATGCTTTAAAATTCACTAAAATGTATTAAAATCTCTAAAAAAAATTTTTTGGAATAAACAATCTCACGAAATATTTAAAAAATTAAAAATGACTTTAAATTTTTTTAAATTCTATGAGAATCATTAAAATTCCATAAAATAATTTTTAAAATGTCAGAATTACTAACAATTTTCACAAGCTTTTTAGAATCCTTTATAATTCCACGAAAAAATGTAAAGATTTCTTAAAATTTTTGAAAGCCTCTTGAAATTCCTTAAACTTGTACAAAATCTTTTGTAAACCATAAAAATTCTGTGAAATTCTTTAAAATTCCATTAGAAAAATTGAAGTTCTTTAAAATCACTTCAAAGTCATTTCAAATTTCTCCAAGCCTTTTAAAATCTTTTTAAATTCTACGAGAATATTTATAATTCCTTAAAATCTCTTAAAATTCTTACAAGTTTTTTAAAATCCTTTATGATTCCAGGAAAAACTTTTATAATTATTGAAAACTTTTCAAAATTCCCTAAAATTCAACAAAATCTTTAGAAAATCATAAAATTTTCCTGACATTTTTCAAAATTTCTCGAGGAATTTTAAAATTCCTTAAAATTCTTTGAATTCCCAAAACTTCTTTAAAAATCTCTTAAAACATGAAGTTCTTCTAAAATACAACTAAATCTTTTAAATATTATACAAATCTCAAGAGATTTTCAGGCATTTTGGGGATTTTAATGTTCCTCATGAAATGTTAATATTTCAAGAGATTTTTAAAGATTTTGCGCAATTTGAAGATATTTTTTAGAAATTTTAAGAGATTGAAGTGAATTTTATGAGAAAATTCGCAGAAACTTTGTGCTTTAAGAAAATCCGATATTAATCATTTACACTATTTACAGCTAGACGTTTAGTTGATGGAAAAAAATGTGACCCCATAGTACGCATATTTTGCCTATTGAATTATGTGCTGCAAAGAATATCAATGAAAAATGAATGAAAACTCTATTTCTGCCTAATGATGAAAAGATTTTATTTTAGAGTTTGAAATGTTCTTTTAAATTTGTGAAATATTTTTAAAGAGGAGGATTTTCAATGGGACATCTGTAGACTCGATTAGACTGCTTGATTGCTCTCTTAGAATCTCAAGTGTCACTTCACTTCTCAGGAAAAATCGTTGCGCTCACTCCCTTTTAGATTTGGCCTTATTTGTTATACGAAACTCGATTTATCTTTCTATTCCTCTTTTATTGCGACTAATGGTCCTTACTTTTCTAAAATCGATTATTCTCGCCTCTCAATCTCAATCTTGTCTTTCTGAATCATCAGAATTTGAATTCGAATGATTTAAGACATTAATTTATATTAGTTTTATGTCAAATGTATCTAATATTTCAGATCGAATAACTGAAGAGATACTCCGAATGGGATTTAAAAAGGTGTTAGAGAGTTACGAGATGAGAAGAACCGGTTCTATAAAACCTGATGGCATATGGCACCATTTGGAAGTTTGGAACTGAAGGCTTAATGAGCGAAGATCGTATCAGAAAAATTAAATATTGAATTTGAAAGTTGATGACACCTAGTAATTGAGTGTCCCCATGCAAGAACAAGACATAGATTTTTCTAGCCCGCTGGCGTTGGCCCCTGACGACTAAAAATCGAAATACGAAATTTTGAATTTTAAAACATAGATTATTGTAGATAATTATATTCCGCATCTTTTTTTCCTTTGCAAAAAGATCATAACTTTTTTAGATTTTTCAAAAATTGCAAAAAACTCTTTTTTTTGAAAGTCAATTTTTAATCCGATTTTTGTCTTCAACTCGTGTTCAAATCCACAGTTTTCGGAATTTATTCATAAAATTTGTAGGAAGCATTCCTTATAGTGTTGTTGTTATGACGGTTAGCGATAAAAATTTTCAACTTTATTCATAACAATATAAAAAATTATTTTCTAGGCTATTTCATAATTCGTTCCACAAAACGTTTGAGCGTTTCGTTTATCGAGGAAAGTTTGAGCAATTAAAAACTTCCTGCGGAGAAGTTGTTCAAAAATGTACAAAGAAGTTTTCTGCAAAGGCTTTTTTCAAATAAATCAATAGGTAAAAAACTGTGCACGCTAAACTTTAAGCGCACGACTGATCTTCTATGCG